>JAUPFT010000016.1:0-190000 GCA_036936625.1 Parnassius smintheus behrii
ACTCAAATTTTATAAGTAAAACACACCGAATTGGAAAAAATCACTATTTACCTAAACCGAGGTATAGTGGTCAACCGATACATTTGTATAAAATCAAATACATCTCTGCTTATAACTTTGCTAAAAATAGGTCTTTTTCGCTCAAATCTTTTCTAAATAATAGAACTAATTACTCCTCGTATTCCCCCGTAGTTTTCATAGTACATTTTTACCGCAATATAATTAATTTTCACATTTTCCATCCATTTTATACGTAAATTCACAAATAAAAACATAAATTCATCTATAATTCGGCTGAAAATTGCCCCTTTCCGTTTAAATTTTCTATTTAGATAGTGTAACTAACTGCCCCCCGTATTACTATATACTTTTTGTGGTAAATTCTTAACGTTTTATATATAATTTTCATATTTTCAGTCCCTTATTTATGTAAATTTATTAATAAAAACAATAATTAATCTATAATCCGGCTGAAAATTACCCTTTTCCGTTTGAATATTCTTTTTAATTGGTGTAATTAACTGCCCCACGTATTTATATATAGTTTTCTTCGTTGATTTTCGCCGATAAATTACTGATTTTAGCATAATTCGTTTTCCAATAGTCCTATTTTCATAAAATTTTTAAAAATTTTCAAATCTCTGTTTCTTCCGCTCTTTTTGCTTCTGTTAGGTCCGTCCCGTGTAGAAAAAGCCATCTGCACTCAAATTTTATAAGTAAAACACACCGAATTGGAAAAAATCACTATTTACCTAAACCGAGGTATAGTGGTCAACCGATACATTTGTATAAAATCAAATACATCTCTGCTTATAACTTTGCTAAAAATAGGTCTTTTTCGCTCAAATCTTTTCTAAATAATAGAACTAATTACTCCTCGTATTCCCCCGTAGTTTTCATAGTACATTTTTACCGCAATATAATTAATTTTCACATTTTCCATCCATTTTATACGTAAATTCACAAATAAAAACATAAATTCATCTATAATTCGGCTGAAAATTGCCCCTTTCCGTTTAAATTTTCTATTTAGATAGTGTAACTAACTGCCCCCCGTATTACTATATACTTTTTGTGGTAAATTCTTAACGTTTTATATATAATTTTCATATTTTCAGTCCCTTATTTATGTAAATTTATTAATAAAAACAATAATTAATCTATAATCCGGCTGAAAATTACCCTTTTCCGTTTGAATATTCTTTTTAATTGGTGTAATTAACTGCCCCACGTATTTATATATAGTTTTCTTCGTTGATTTTCGCCGATAAATTACTGATTTTAGCATAATTCGTTTTCCAATAGTCCTATTTTCATAAAATTTTTAAAAATTTTCAAATCTCTGTTTCTTCCGCTCTTTTTGCTTCTGTTAGGTCCGTCCCGTGTAGAAATAGCCATCTGCACTCAAATTTTATAAGTAAAACACACCGAATTGGAAAAAATCACTATTTACCTAAACCGAGGTATAGTGGTCAACCGATACATTTGTATAAAATCAAATACATCTCTGCTTATAACTTTGCTAAAAATAGGTCTTTTTCGCTCAAATCTTTTCTAAATAATAGAACTAATTACTCCTCGTATTCCCCCGTAGTTTTCATAGTACATTTTTACCGCAATATAATTAATTTTCACATTTTCCATCCATTTTATACGTAAATTCACAAATAAAAACATAAATTCATCTATAATTCGGCTGAAAATTGCCCCTTTCCGTTTAAATTTTCTATTTAGATAGTGTAACTAACTGCCCCCCGTATTACTATATACTTTTTGTGGTAAATTCTTAACGTTTTATATATAATTTTCATATTTTCAGTCCCTTATTTATGTAAATTTATTAATAAAAACAATAATTAATCTATAATCCGGCTGAAAATTACCCTTTTCCGTTTGAATATTCTTTTTAATTGGTGTAATTAACTGCCCCACGTATTTATATATAGTTTTCTTCGTTGATTTTCGCCGATAAATTACTGATTTTAGCATAATTCGTTTTCCAATAGTCCTATTTTCATAAAATTTTTAAAAATTTTCAAATCTCTGTTTCTTCCGCTCTTTTTGCTTCTGTTAGGTCCGTCCCGTGTAGAAATAGCCATCTGCACTCAAATTTTATAAGTAAAACACACCGAATTGGAAAAAATCACTATTTACCTAAACCGAGGTATAGTGGTCAACCGATACATTTGTATAAAATCAAATACATCTCTGCTTATAACTTTGCTAAAAATAGGTCTTTTTCGCTCAAATCTTTTCTAAATAATAGAACTAATTACTCCTCGTATTCCCCCGTAGTTTTCATAGTACATTTTTACCGCAATATAATTAATTTTCACATTTTCCATCCATTTTATACGTAAATTCACAAATAAAAACATAAATTCATCTATAATTCGGCTGAAAATTGCCCCTTTCCGTTTAAATTTTCTATTTAGATAGTGTAACTAACTGCCCCCCGTATTACTATATACTTTTTGTGGTAAATTCTTAACGTTTTATATATAATTTTCATATTTTAAGTCCCTTATTTATGTAAATTTATTAATAAAAACAATAATTAATCTATAATCCGGCTGAAAATTACCCTTTTCCGTTTGAATATTCTTTTTAATTGGTGTAATTAACTGCCCCACGTATTTATATATAGTTTTCTTCGTTGATTTTCGCCGATAAATTACTGATTTTAGCATAATTCGTTTTCCAATAGTCCTATTTTCATAAAATTTTTAAAAATTTTCAAATCTCTGTTTCTTCCGCTCTTTTTGCTTCTGTTAGGTCCGTCCCGTGTAGAAATAGCCATCTGCACTCAAATTTTATAAGTAAAACACACCGAATTGGAAAAAATCACTATTTACCTAAACCGAGGTATAGTGGTCAACCGATACATTTGTATAAAATCAAATACATCTCTGCTTATAACTTTGCTAAAAATAGGTCTTTTTCGCTCAAATCTTTTCTAAATAATAGAACTAATTACTCCTCGTATTCCCCCGTAGTTTTCATAGTACATTTTTACCGCAATATAATTAATTTTCACATTTTCCATCCATTTTATACGTAAATTCACAAATAAAAACATAAATTCATCTATTATTCGGCTGAAAATTGCCCCTTTCCGTTTAAATTTTCTATTTAGATAGTGTAACTAACTGCCCCCCGTATTACTATATACTTTTTGTGGTAAATTCTTAACGTTTTATATATAATTTTCATATTTTCAGTCCCTTATTTATGTAAATTTATTAATAAAAACAATAATTAATCTATAATCCGGCTGAAAATTACCCTTTTCCGTTTGAATATTCTTTTTAATTGGTGTAATTAACTGCCCCACGTATTTATATATAGTTTTCTTCGTTGATTTTCGCCGATAAATTACTGATTTTAGCATAATTCGTTTTCCAATAGTCCTATTTTCATAAAATTTTTAAAAATTTTCAAATCTCTGTTTCTTCCGCTCTTTTTGCTTCTGTTAGGTCCGTCCCGTGTAGAAATAGCCATCTGCACTCAAATTTTATAAGTAAAACACACCGAATTGGAAAAAATCACTATTTACCTAAACCGAGGTATAGTGGTCAACCGATACATTTGTATAAAATCAAATACATCTCTGCTTATAACTTTGCTAAAAATAGGTCTTTTTCGCTCAAATCTTTTCTAAATAATAGAACTAATTACGCCTCGTATTCCCCCGTAGTTTTCATAGTACATTTTTACCGCAATATAATTAATTTTCACATTTTCCATCCATTTTATACGTAAATTCACAAATAAAAACATAAATTCATCTATAATTCGGCTGAAAATTGCCCCTTTCCGTTTAAATTTTCTATTTAGATAGTGTAACTAACTGCCCCCCGTATTACTATATACTTTTTGTGGTAAATTCTTAACGTTTTATATATAATTTTCATATTTTCAGTCCCTTATTTATGTAAATTTATTAATAAAAACAATAATTAATCTATAATCCGGCTGAAAATTACCCTTTTCCGTTTGAATATTCTTTTTAATTGGTGTAATTAACTGCCCCACGTATTTATATATAGTTTTCTTCGTTGATTTTCGCCGATAAATTACTGATTTTAGCATAATTCGTTTTCCAATAGTCCTATTTTCATAAAATTTTTAAAAATTTTCAAATCTCTGTTTCTTCCGCTCTTTTTGCTTCTGTTAGGTCCGTCCCGTGTAGAAATAGCCATCTGCACTCAAATTTTATAAGTAAAACACACCGAATTGGAAAAAATCACTATTTACCTAAACCGAGGTATAGTGGTCAACCGATACATTTGTATAAAATCAAATACATCTCTGCTTATAACTTTGCTAAAAATAGGTCTTTTTCGCTCAAATCTTTTCTAAATAATAGAACTAATTACTCCTCGTATTCCCCCGTAGTTTTCATAGTACATTTTTACCGCAATATAATTAATTTTCACATTTTCCATCCATTTTATACGTAAATTCACAAATAAAAACATAAATTCATCTATAATTCGGCTGAAAATTGCCCCTTTCCGTTTAAATTTTCTATTTAGATAGTGTAACTAACTGCCCCCCGTATTACTATATACTTTTTGTGGTAAATTCTTAACGTTTTATATATAATTTTCATATTTTCAGTCCCTTATTTATGTAAATTTATTAATAAAAACAATAATTAATCTATAATCCGGCTGAAAATTACCCTTTTCCGTTTGAATATTCTTTTTAATTGGTGTAATTAACTGCCCCACGTATTTATATATAGTTTTCTTCGTTGATTTTCGCCGATAAATTACTGATTTTAGCATAATTCGTTTTCCAATAGTCCTATTTTCATAAAATTTTTAAAAATTTTCAAATCTCTGTTTCTTCCGCTCTTTTTGCTTCTGTTAGGTCCGTCCCGTGTAGAAAAAGCCATCTGCACTCAAATTTTATAAGTAAAACACACCGAATTGGAAAAAATCACTATTTACCTAAACCGAGGTATAGTGGTCAACCGATACATTTGTATAAAATCAAATACATCTCTGCTTATAACTTTGCTAAAAATAGGTCTTTTTCGCTCAAATCTTTTCTAAATAATAGAACTAATTACGCCTCGTATTCCCCCGTAGTTTTCATAGTACATTTTTACCGCAATATAATTAATTTTCACATTTTCCATCCATTTTATACGTAAATTCACAAATAAAAACATAAATTCATCTATAATTCGGCTGAAAATTGCCCCTTTCCGTTTAAATTTTCTATTTAGATAGTGTAACTAACTGCCCCCCGTATTACTATATACTTTTTGTGGTAAATTCTTAACGTTTTATATATAATTTTCATATTTTCAGTCCCTTATTTATGTAAATTTATTAATAAAAACAATAATTAATCTATAATCCGGCTGAAAATTACCCTTTTCCGTTTGAATATTCTTTTTAATTGGTGTAATTAACTGCCCCACGTATTTATATATAGTTTTCTTCGTTGATTTTCGCCGATAAATTACTGATTTTAGCATAATTCGTTTTCCAATAGTCCTATTTTCATAAAATTTTTAAAAATTTTCAAATCTCTGTTTCTTCCGCTCTTTTTGCTTCTGTTAGGTCCGTCCCGTGTAGAAATAGCCATCTGCACTCAAATTTTATAAGTAAAACACACCGAATTGGAAAAAATCACTATTTACCTAAACCGAGGTATAGTGGTCAACCGATACATTTGTATAAAATCAAATACATCTCTGCTTATAACTTTGCTAAAAATAGGTCTTTTTCGCTCAAATCTTTTCTAAATAATAGAACTAATTACTCCTCGTATTCCCCCGTAGTTTTCATAGTACATTTTTACCGCAATATAATTAATTTTCACATTTTCCATCCATTTTATACGTAAATTCACAAATAAAAACATAAATTCATCTATAATTCGGCTGAAAATTGCCCCTTTCCGTTTAAATTTTCTATTTAGATAGTGTAACTAACTGCCCCCCGTATTACTATATACTTTTTGTGGTAAATTCTTAACGTTTTATATATAATTTTCATATTTTCAGTCCCTTATTTATGTAAATTTATTAATAAAAACAATAATTAATCTATAATCCGGCTGAAAATTACCCTTTTCCGTTTGAATATTCTTTTTAATTGGTGTAATTAACTGCCCCACGTATTTATATATAGTTTTCTTCGTTGATTTTCGCCGATAAATTACTGATTTTAGCATAATTCGTTTTCCAATAGTCCTATTTTCATAAAATTTTTAAAAATTTTCAAATCTCTGTTTCTTCCGCTCTTTTTGCTTCTGTTAGGTCCGTCCCGTGTAGAAATAGCCATCTGCACTCAAATTTTATAAGTAAAACACACCGAATTGGAAAAAATCACTATTTACCTAAACCGAGGTATAGTGGTCAACCGATACATTTGTATAAAATCAAATACATCTCTGCTTATAACTTTGCTAAAAATAGGTCTTTTTCGCTCAAATCTTTTCTAAATAATAGAACTAATTACTCCTCGTATTCCCCCGTAGTTTTCATAGTACATTTTTACCGCAATATAATTAATTTTCACATTTTCCATCCATTTTATACGTAAATTCACAAATAAAAACATAAATTCATCTATTATTCGGCTGAAAATTGCCCCTTTCCGTTTAAATTTTCTATTTAGATAGTGTAACTAACTGCCCCCCGTATTACTATATACTTTTTGTGGTAAATTCTTAACGTTTTATATATAATTTTCATATTTTCAGTCCCTTATTTATGTAAATTTATTAATAAAAACAATAATTAATCTATAATCCGGCTGAAAATTACCCTTTTCCGTTTGAATATTCTTTTTAATTGGTGTAATTAACTGCCCCACGTATTTATATATAGTTTTCTTCGTTGATTTTCGCCGATAAATTACTGATTTTAGCATAATTCGTTTTCCAATAGTCCTATTTTCATAAAATTTTTAAAAATTTTCAAATCTCTGTTTCTTCCGCTCTTTTTGCTTCTGTTAGGTCCGTCCCGTGTAGAAATAGCCATCTGCACTCAAATTTTATAAGTAAAACACACCGAATTGGAAAAAATCACTATTTACCTAAACCGAGGTATAGTGGTCAACCGATACATTTGTATAAAATCAAATACATCTCTGCTTATAACTTTGCTAAAAATAGGTCTTTTTCGCTCAAATCTTTTCTAAATAATAGAACTAATTACGCCTCGTATTCCCCCGTAGTTTTCATAGTACATTTTTACCGCAATATAATTAATTTTCACATTTTCCATCCATTTTATACGTAAATTCACAAATAAAAACATAAATTCATCTATAATTCGGCTGAAAATTGCCCCTTTCCGTTTAAATTTTCTATTTAGATAGTGTAACTAACTGCCCCCCGTATTACTATATACTTTTTGTGGTAAATTCTTAACGTTTTATATATAATTTTCATATTTTCAGTCCCTTATTTATGTAAATTTATTAATAAAAACAATAATTAATCTATAATCCGGCTGAAAATTACCCTTTTCCGTTTGAATATTCTTTTTAATTGGTGTAATTAACTGCCCCACGTATTTATATATAGTTTTCTTCGTTGATTTTCGCCGATAAATTACTGATTTTAGCATAATTCGTTTTCCAATAGTCCTATTTTCATAAAATTTTTAAAAATTTTCAAATCTCTGTTTCTTCCGCTCTTTTTGCTTCTGTTAGGTCCGTCCCGTGTAGAAATAGCCATCTGCACTCAAATTTTATAAGTAAAACACACCGAATTGGAAAAAATCACTATTTACCTAAACCGAGGTATAGTGGTCAACCGATACATTTGTATAAAATCAAATACATCTCTGCTTATAACTTTGCTAAAAATAGGTCTTTTTCGCTCAAATCTTTTCTAAATAATAGAACTAATTACTCCTCGTATTCCCCCGTAGTTTTCATAGTACATTTTTACCGCAATATAATTAATTTTCACATTTTCCATCCATTTTATACGTAAATTCACAAATAAAAACATAAATTCATCTATAATTCGGCTGAAAATTGCCCCTTTCCGTTTAAATTTTCTATTTAGATAGTGTAACTAACTGCCCCCCGTATTACTATATACTTTTTGTGGTAAATTCTTAACGTTTTATATATAATTTTCATATTTTCAGTCCCTTATTTATGTAAATTTATTAATAAAAACAATAATTAATCTATAATCCGGCTGAAAATTACCCTTTTCCGTTTGAATATTCTTTTTAATTGGTGTAATTAACTGCCCCACGTATTTATATATAGTTTTCTTCGTTGATTTTCGCCGATAAATTACTGATTTTAGCATAATTCGTTTTCCAATAGTCCTATTTTCATAAAATTTTTAAAAATTTTCAAATCTCTGTTTCTTCCGCTCTTTTTGCTTCTGTTAGGTCCGTCCCGTGTAGAAATAGCCATCTGCACTCAAATTTTATAAGTAAAACACACCGAATTGGAAAAAATCACTATTTACCTAAACCGAGGTATAGTGGTCAACCGATACATTTGTATAAAATCAAATACATCTCTGCTTATAACTTTGCTAAAAATAGGTCTTTTTCGCTCAAATCTTTTCTAAATAATAGAACTAATTACTCCTCGTATTCCCCCGTAGTTTTCATAGTACATTTTTACCGCAATATAATTAATTTTCACATTTTCCATCCATTTTATACGTAAATTCACAAATAAAAACATAAATTCATCTATAATTCGGCTGAAAATTGCCCCTTTCCGTTTAAATTTTCTATTTAGATAGTGTAACTAACTGCCCCCCGTATTACTATATACTTTTTGTGGTAAATTCTTAACGTTTTATATATAATTTTCATATTTTCAGTCCCTTATTTATGTAAATTTATTAATAAAAACAATAATTAATCTATAATCCGGCTGAAAATTACCCTTTTCCGTTTGAATATTCTTTTTAATTGGTGTAATTAACTGCCCCACGTATTTATATATAGTTTTCTTCGTTGATTTTCGCCGATAAATTACTGATTTTAGCATAATTCGTTTTCCAATAGTCCTATTTTCATAAAATTTTTAAAAATTTTCAAATCTCTGTTTCTTCCGCTCTTTTTGCTTCTGTTAGGTCCGTCCCGTGTAGAAATAGCCATCTGCACTCAAATTTTATAAGTAAAACACACCGAATTGGAAAAAATCACTATTTACCTAAACCGAGGTATAGTGGTCAACCGATACATTTGTATAAAATCAAATACATCTCTGCTTATAACTTTGCTAAAAATAGGTCTTTTTCGCTCAAATCTTTTCTAAATAATAGAACTAATTACTCCTCGTATTCCCCCGTAGTTTTCATAGTACATTTTTACCGCAATATAATTAATTTTCACATTTTCCATCCATTTTATACGTAAATTCACAAATAAAAACATAAATTCATCTATAATTCGGCTGAAAATTGCCCCTTTCCGTTTAAATTTTCTATTTAGATAGTGTAACTAACTGCCCCCCGTATTACTATATACTTTTTGTGGTAAATTCTTAACGTTTTATATATAATTTTCATATTTTCAGTCCCTTATTTATGTAAATTTATTAATAAAAACAATAATTAATCTATAATCCGGCTGAAAATTACCCTTTTCCGTTTGAATATTCTTTTTAATTGGTGTAATTAACTGCCCCACGTATTTATATATAGTTTTCTTCGTTGATTTTCGCCGATAAATTACTGATTTTAGCATAATTCGTTTTCCAATAGTCCTATTTTCATAAAATTTTTAAAAATTTTCAAATCTCTGTTTCTTCCGCTCTTTTTGCTTCTGTTAGGTCCGTCCCGTGTAGAAATAGCCATCTGCACTCAAATTTTATAAGTAAAACACACCGAATTGGAAAAAATCACTATTTACCTAAACCGAGGTATAGTGGTCAACCGATACATTTGTATAAAATCAAATACATCTCTGCTTATAACTTTGCTAAAAATAGGTCTTTTTCGCTCAAATCTTTTCTAAATAATAGAACTAATTACTCCTCGTATTCCCCCGTAGTTTTCATAGTACATTTTTACCGCAATATAATTAATTTTCACATTTTCCATCCATTTTATACGTAAATTCACAAATAAAAACATAAATTCATCTATAATTCGGCTGAAAATTGCCCCTTTCCGTTTAAATTTTCTATTTAGATAGTGTAACTAACTGCCCCCCGTATTACTATATACTTTTTGTGGTAAATTCTTAACGTTTTATATATAATTTTCATATTTTAAGTCCCTTATTTATGTAAATTTATTAATAAAAACAATAATTAATCTATAATCCGGCTGAAAATTACCCTTTTCCGTTTGAATATTCTTTTTAATTGGTGTAATTAACTGCCCCACGTATTTATATATAGTTTTCTTCGTTGATTTTCGCCGATAAATTACTGATTTTAGCATAATTCGTTTTCCAATAGTCCTATTTTCATAAAATTTTTAAAAATTTTCAAATCTCTGTTTCTTCCGCTCTTTTTGCTTCTGTTAGGTCCGTCCCGTGTAGAAATAGCCATCTGCACTCAAATTTTATAAGTAAAACACACCGAATTGGAAAAAATCACTATTTACCTAAACCGAGGTATAGTGGTCAACCGATACATTTGTATAAAATCAAATACATCTCTGCTTATAACTTTGCTAAAAATAGGTCTTTTTCGCTCAAATCTTTTCTAAATAATAGAACTAATTACTCCTCGTATTCCCCCGTAGTTTTCATAGTACATTTTTACCGCAATATAATTAATTTTCACATTTTCCATCCATTTTATACGTAAATTCACAAATAAAAACATAAATTCATCTATTATTCGGCTGAAAATTGCCCCTTTCCGTTTAAATTTTCTATTTAGATAGTGTAACTAACTGCCCCCCGTATTACTATATACTTTTTGTGGTAAATTCTTAACGTTTTATATATAATTTTCATATTTTCAGTCCCTTATTTATGTAAATTTATTAATAAAAACAATAATTAATCTATAATCCGGCTGAAAATTACCCTTTTCCGTTTGAATATTCTTTTTAATTGGTGTAATTAACTGCCCCACGTATTTATATATAGTTTTCTTCGTTGATTTTCGCCGATAAATTACTGATTTTAGCATAATTCGTTTTCCAATAGTCCTATTTTCATAAAATTTTTAAAAATTTTCAAATCTCTGTTTCTTCCGCTCTTTTTGCTTCTGTTAGGTCCGTCCCGTGTAGAAATAGCCATCTGCACTCAAATTTTATAAGTAAAACACACCGAATTGGAAAAAATCACTATTTACCTAAACCGAGGTATAGTGGTCAACCGATACATTTGTATAAAATCAAATACATCTCTGCTTATAACTTTGCTAAAAATAGGTCTTTTTCGCTCAAATCTTTTCTAAATAATAGAACTAATTACTCCTCGTATTCCCCCGTAGTTTTCATAGTACATTTTTACCGCAATATAATTAATTTTCACATTTTCCATCCATTTTATACGTAAATTCACAAATAAAAACATAAATTCATCTATAATTCGGCTGAAAATTGCCCCTTTCCGTTTAAATTTTCTATTTAGATAGTGTAACTAACTGCCCCCCGTATTACTATATACTTTTTGTGGTAAATTCTTAACGTTTTATATATAATTTTCATATTTTCAGTCCCTTATTTATGTAAATTTATTAATAAAAACAATAATTAATCTATAATCCGGCTGAAAATTACCCTTTTCCGTTTGAATATTCTTTTTAATTGGTGTAATTAACTGCCCCACGTATTTATATATAGTTTTCTTCGTTGATTTTCGCCGATAAATTACTGATTTTAGCATAATTCGTTTTCCAATAGTCCTATTTTCATAAAATTTTTAAAAATTTTCAAATCTCTGTTTCTTCCGCTCTTTTTGCTTCTGTTAGGTCCGTCCCGTGTAGAAATAGCCATCTGCACTCAAATTTTATAAGTAAAACACACCGAATTGGAAAAAATCACTATTTACCTAAACCGAGGTATAGTGGTCAACCGATACATTTGTATAAAATCAAATACATCTCTGCTTATAACTTTGCTAAAAATAGGTCTTTTTCGCTCAAATCTTTTCTAAATAATAGAACTAATTACTCCTCGTATTCCCCCGTAGTTTTCATAGTACATTTTTACCGCAATATAATTAATTTTCACATTTTCCATCCATTTTATACGTAAATTCACAAATAAAAACATAAATTCATCTATAATTCGGCTGAAAATTGCCCCTTTCCGTTTAAATTTTCTATTTAGATAGTGTAACTAACTGCCCCCCGTATTACTATATACTTTTTGTGGTAAATTCTTAACGTTTTATATATAATTTTCATATTTTCAGTCCCTTATTTATGTAAATTTATTAATAAAAACAATAATTAATCTATAATCCGGCTGAAAATTACCCTTTTCCGTTTGAATATTCTTTTTAATTGGTGTAATTAACTGCCCCACGTATTTATATAAAGTTTTCTTCGTTGATTTTCGCCGATAAATTACTGATTTTAGCATAATTCGTTTTCCAATAGTCCTATTTTCATAAAATTTTTAAAAATTTTCAAATCTCTGTTTCTTCCGCTCTTTTTGCTTCTGTTAGGTCCGTCCCGTGTAGAAATAGCCATCTGCACTCAAATTTTATAAGTAAAACACACCGAATTGGAAAAAATCACTATTTACCTAAACCGAGGTATAGTGGTCAACCGATACATTTGTATAAAATCAAATACATCTCTGCTTATAACTTTGCTAAAAATAGGTCTTTTTCGCTCAAATCTTTTCTAAATAATAGAACTAATTACTCCTCGTATTCCCCCGTAGTTTTCATAGTACATTTTTACCGCAATATAATTAATTTTCACATTTTCCATCCATTTTATACGTAAATTCACAAATAAAAACATAAATTCATCTATAATTCGGCTGAAAATTGCCCCTTTCCGTTTAAATTTTCTATTTAGATAGTGTAACTAACTGCCCCCCGTATTACTATATACTTTTTGTGGTAAATTCTTAACGTTTTATATATAATTTTCATATTTTCAGTCCCTTATTTATGTAAATTTATTAATAAAAACAATAATTAATCTATAATCCGGCTGAAAATTACCCTTTTCCGTTTGAATATTCTTTTTAATTGGTGTAATTAACTGCCCCACGTATTTATATATAGTTTTCTTCGTTGATTTTCGCCGATAAATTACTGATTTTAGCATAATTCGTTTTCCAATAGTCCTATTTTCATAAAATTTTTAAAAATTTTCAAATCTCTGTTTCTTCCGCTCTTTTTGCTTCTGTTAGGTCCGTCCCGTGTAGAAATAGCCATCTGCACTCAAATTTTATAAGTAAAACACACCGAATTGGAAAAAATCACTATTTACCTAAACCGAGGTATAGTGGTCAACCGATACATTTGTATAAAATCAAATACATCTCTGCTTATAACTTTGCTAAAAATAGGTCTTTTTCGCTCAAATCTTTTCTAAATAATAGAACTAATTACGCCTCGTATTCCCCCGTAGTTTTCATAGTACATTTTTACCGCAATATAATTAATTTTCACATTTTCCATCCATTTTATACGTAAATTCACAAATAAAAACATAAATTCATCTATAATTCGGCTGAAAATTGCCCCTTTCCGTTTAAATTTTCTATTTAGATAGTGTAACTAACTGCCCCCCGTATTACTATATACTTTTTGTGGTAAATTCTTAACGTTTTATATATAATTTTCATATTTTCAGTCCCTTATTTATGTAAATTTATTAATAAAAACAATAATTAATCTATAATCCGGCTGAAAATTACCCTTTTCCGTTTGAATATTCTTTTTAATTGGTGTAATTAACTGCCCCACGTATTTATATATAGTTTTCTTCGTTGATTTTCGCCGATAAATTACTGATTTTAGCATAATTCGTTTTCCAATAGTCCTATTTTCATAAAATTTTTAAAAATTTTCAAATCTCTGTTTCTTCCGCTCTTTTTGCTTCTGTTAGGTCCGTCCCGTGTAGAAATAGCCATCTGCACTCAAATTTTATAAGTAAAACACACCGAATTGGAAAAAATCACTATTTACCTAAACCGAGGTATAGTGGTCAACCGATACATTTGTATAAAATCAAATACATCTCTGCTTATAACTTTGCTAAAAATAGGTCTTTTTCGCTCAAATCTTTTCTAAATAATAGAACTAATTACTCCTCGTATTCCCCCGTAGTTTTCATAGTACATTTTTACCGCAATATAATTAATTTTCACATTTTCCATCCATTTTATACGTAAATTCACAAATAAAAACATAAATTCATCTATTATTCGGCTGAAAATTGCCCCTTTCCGTTTAAATTTTCTATTTAGATAGTGTAACTAACTGCCCCCCGTATTACTATATACTTTTTGTGGTAAATTCTTAACGTTTTATATATAATTTTCATATTTTCAGTCCCTTATTTATGTAAATTTATTAATAAAAACAATAATTAATCTATAATCCGGCTGAAAATTACCCTTTTCCGTTTGAATATTCTTTTTAATTGGTGTAATTAACTGCCCCACGTATTTATATATAGTTTTCTTCGTTGATTTTCGCCGATAAATTACTGATTTTAGCATAATTCGTTTTCCAATAGTCCTATTTTCATAAAATTTTTAAAAATTTTCAAATCTCTGTTTCTTCCGCTCTTTTTGCTTCTGTTAGGTCCGTCCCGTGTAGAAATAGCCATCTGCACTCAAATTTTATAAGTAAAACACACCGAATTGGAAAAAATCACTATTTACCTAAACCGAGGTATAGTGGTCAACCGATACATTTGTATAAAATCAAATACATCTCTGCTTATAACTTTGCTAAAAATAGGTCTTTTTCGCTCAAATCTTTTCTAAATAATAGAACTAATTACTCCTCGTATTCCCCCGTAGTTTTCATAGTACATTTTTACCGCAATATAATTAATTTTCACATTTTCCATCCATTTTATACGTAAATTCACAAATAAAAACATAAATTCATCTATAATTCGGCTGAAAATTGCCCCTTTCCGTTTAAATTTTCTATTTAGATAGTGTAACTAACTGCCCCCCGTATTACTATATACTTTTTGTGGTAAATTCTTAACGTTTTATATATAATTTTCATATTTTCAGTCCCTTATTTATGTAAATTTATTAATAAAAACAATAATTAATCTATAATCCGGCTGAAAATTACCCTTTTCCGTTTGAATATTCTTTTTAATTGGTGTAATTAACTGCCCCACGTATTTATATATAGTTTTCTTCGTTGATTTTCGCCGATAAATTACTGATTTTAGCATAATTCGTTTTCCAATAGTCCTATTTTCATAAAATTTTTAAAAATTTTCAAATCTCTGTTTCTTCCGCTCTTTTTGCTTCTGTTAGGTCCGTCCCGTGTAGAAATAGCCATCTGCACTCAAATTTTATAAGTAAAACACACCGAATTGGAAAAAATCACTATTTACCTAAACCGAGGTATAGTGGTCAACCGATACATTTGTATAAAATCAAATACATCTCTGCTTATAACTTTGCTAAAAATAGGTCTTTTTCGCTCAAATCTTTTCTAAATAATAGAACTAATTACTCCTCGTATTCCCCCGTAGTTTTCATAGTACATTTTTACCGCAATATAATTAATTTTCACATTTTCCATCCATTTTATACGTAAATTCACAAATAAAAACATAAATTCAACTATAATTCGGCTGAAAATTGCCCCTTTCCGTTTAAATTTTCTATTTAGATAGTGTAACTAACTGCCCCCCGTATTACTATATACTTTTTGTGGTAAATTCTTAACGTTTTATATATAATTTTCATATTTTCAGTCCCTTATTTATGTAAATTTATTAATAAAAACAATAATTAATCTATAATCCGGCTGAAAATTACCCTTTTCCGTTTGAATATTCTTTTTAATTGGTGTAATTAACTGCCCCACGTATTTATATATAGTTTTCTTCGTTGATTTTCGCCGATAAATTACTGATTTTAGCATAATTCGTTTTCCAATAGTCCTATTTTCATAAAATTTTTAAAAATTTTCAAATCTCTGTTTCTTCCGCTCTTTTTGCTTCTATTAGGTCCGTCCCGTGTAGAAATAGCCATCTGCACTCAAATTTTATAAGTAAAACACACCGAATTGGAAAAAATCACTATTTACCTAAACCGAGGTATAGTGGTCAACCGATACATTTGTATAAAATCAAATACATCTCTGCTTATAACTTTGCTAAAAATAGGTCTTTTTCGCTCAAATCTTTTCTAAATAATAGAACTAATTACTCCTCGTATTCCCCCGTAGTTTTCATAGTACATTTTTACCGCAATATAATTAATTTTCACATTTTCCATCCATTTTATACGTAAATTCACAAATAAAAACATAAATTCATCTATAATTCGGCTGAAAATTGCCCCTTTCCGTTTAAATTTTCTATTTAGATAGTGTAACTAACTGCCCCCCGTATTACTATATACTTTTTGTGGTAAATTCTTAACGTTTTATATATAATTTTCATATTTTCAGTCCCTTATTTATGTAAATTTATTAATAAAAACAATAATTAATCTATAATCCGGCTGAAAATTACCCTTTTCCGTTTGAATATTCTTTTTAATTGGTGTAATTAACTGCCCCACGTATTTATATATAGTTTTCTTCGTTGATTTTCGCCGATAAATTACTGATTTTAGCATAATTCGTTTTCCAATAGTCCTATTTTCATAAAATTTTTAAAAATTTTCAAATCTCTGTTTCTTCCGCTCTTTTTGCTTCTGTTAGGTCCGTCCCGTGTAGAAATAGCCATCTGCACTCAAATTTTATAAGTAAAACACACCGAATTGGAAAAAATCACTATTTACCTAAACCGAGGTATAGTGGTCAACCGATACATTTGTATAAAATCAAATACATCTCTGCTTATAACTTTGCTAAAAATAGGTCTTTTTCGCTCAAATCTTTTCTAAATAATAGAACTAATTACTCCTCGTATTCCCCCGTAGTTTTCATAGTACATTTTTACCGCAATATAATTAATTTTCACATTTTCCATCCATTTTATACGTAAATTCACAAATAAAAACATAAATTCATCTATTATTCGGCTGAAAATTGCCCCTTTCCGTTTAAATTTTCTATTTAGATAGTGTAACTAACTGCCCCCCGTATTACTATATACTTTTTGTGGTAAATTCTTAACGTTTTATATATAATTTTCATATTTTCAGTCCCTTATTTATGTAAATTTATTAATAAAAACAATAATTAATCTATAATCCGGCTGAAAATTACCCTTTTCCGTTTGAATATTCTTTTTAATTGGTGTAATTAACTGCCCCACGTATTTATATATAGTTTTCTTCGTTGATTTTCGCCGATAAATTACTGATTTTAGCATAATTCGTTTTCCAATAGTCCTATTTTCATAAAATTTTTAAAAATTTTCAAATCTCTGTTTCTTCCGCTCTTTTTGCTTCTGTTAGGTCCGTCCCGTGTAGAAATAGCCATCTGCACTCAAATTTTATAAGTAAAACACACCGAATTGGAAAAAATCACTATTTACCTAAACCGAGGTATAGTGGTCAACCGATACATTTGTATAAAATCAAATACATCTCTGCTTATAACTTTGCTAAAAATAGGTCTTTTTCGCTCAAATCTTTTCTAAATAATAGAACTAATTACTCCTCGTATTCCCCCGTAGTTTTCATAGTACATTTTTACCGCAATATAATTAATTTTCACATTTTCCATCCATTTTATACGTAAATTCACAAATAAAAACATAAATTCATCTATAATTCGGCTGAAAATTGCCCCTTTCCGTTTAAATTTTCTATTTAGATAGTGTAACTAACTGCCCCCCGTATTACTATATACTTTTTGTGGTAAATTCTTAACGTTTTATATATAATTTTCATATTTTCAGTCCCTTATTTATGTAAATTTATTAATAAAAACAATAATTAATCTATAATCCGGCTGAAAATTACCCTTTTCCGTTTGAATATTCTTTTTAATTGGTGTAATTAACTGCCCCACGTATTTATATATAGTTTTCTTCGTTGATTTTCGCCGATAAATTACTGATTTTAGCATAATTCGTTTTCCAATAGTCCTATTTTCATAAAATTTTTAAAAATTTTCAAATCTCTGTTTCTTCCGCTCTTTTTGCTTCTGTTAGGTCCGTCCCGTGTAGAAATAGCCATCTGCACTCAAATTTTATAAGTAAAACACACCGAATTGGAAAAAATCACTATTTACCTAAACCGAGGTATAGTGGTCAACCGATACATTTGTATAAAATCAAATACATCTCTGCTTATAACTTTGCTAAAAATAGGTCTTTTTCGCTCAAATCTTTTCTAAATAATAGAACTAATTACTCCTCGTATTCCCCCGTAGTTTTCATAGTACATTTTTACCGCAATATAATTAATTTTCACATTTTCCATCCATTTTATACGTAAATTCACAAATAAAAACATAAATTCATCTATTATTCGGCTGAAAATTGCCCCTTTCCGTTTAAATTTTCTATTTAGATAGTGTAACTAACTGCCCCCCGTATTACTATATACTTTTTGTGGTAAATTCTTAACGTTTTATATATAATTTTCATATTTTCAGTCCCTTATTTATGTAAATTTATTAATAAAAACAATAATTAATCTATAATCCGGCTGAAAATTACCCTTTTCCGTTTGAATATTCTTTTTAATTGGTGTAATTAACTGCCCCACGTATTTATATATAGTTTTCTTCGTTGATTTTCGCCGATAAATTACTGATTTTAGCATAATTCGTTTTCCAATAGTCCTATTTTCATAAAATTTTTAAAAATTTTCAAATCTCTGTTTCTTCCGCTCTTTTTGCTTCTGTTAGGTCCGTCCCGTGTAGAAATAGCCATCTGCACTCAAATTTTATAAGTAAAACACACCGAATTGGAAAAAATCACTATTTACCTAAACCGAGGTATAGTGGTCAACCGATACATTTGTATAAAATCAAATACATCTCTGCTTATAACTTTGCTAAAAATAGGTCTTTTTCGCTCAAATCTTTTCTAAATAATAGAACTAATTACTCCTCGTATTCCCCCGTAGTTTTCATAGTACATTTTTACCGCAATATAATTAATTTTCACATTTTCCATCCATTTTATACGTAAATTCACAAATAAAAACATAAATTCATCTATAATTCGGCTGAAAATTGCCCCTTTCCGTTTAAATTTTCTATTTAGATAGTGTAACTAACTGCCCCCCGTATTACTATATACTTTTTGTGGTAAATTCTTAACGTTTTATATATAATTTTCATATT
This sequence comes from Parnassius smintheus behrii, assembly GCA_036936625.1. NCBI lineage: Eukaryota > Metazoa > Arthropoda > Insecta > Lepidoptera > Papilionidae > Parnassius > Parnassius smintheus. Next base: position 19,340 of record JAUPFT010000016.1, read on the forward strand.
TTCAGTCCCTTATTTATGTAAATTTATTAATAAAAACAATAATTAATCTATAATCCGGCTGAAAATTACCCTTTTCCGTTTGAATATTCTTTTTAATTGGTGTAATTAACTGCCCCACGTATTTATATATAGTTTTCTTCGTTGATTTTCGCCGATAAATTACTGATTTTAGCATAATTCGTTTTCCAATAGTCCTATTTTCATAAAATTTTTAAAAATTTTCAAATCTCTGTTTCTTCCGCTCTTTTTGCTTCTGTTAGGTCCGTCCCGTGTAGAAATAGCCATCTGCACTCAAATTTTATAAGTAAAACACACCGAATTGGAAAAAATCACTATTTACCTAAACCGAGGTATAGTGGTCAACCGATACATTTGTATAAAATCAAATACATCTCTGCTTATAACTTTGCTAAAAATAGGTCTTTTTCGCTCAAATCTTTTCTAAATAATAGAACTAATTACTCCTCGTATTCCCCCGTAGTTTTCATAGTACATTTTTACCGCAATATAATTAATTTTCACATTTTCCATCCATTTTATACGTAAATTCACAAATAAAAACATAAATTCATCTATAATTCGGCTGAAAATTGCCCCTTTCCGTTTAAATTTTCTATTTAGATAGTGTAACTAACTGCCCCCCGTATTACTATATACTTTTTGTGGTAAATTCTTAACGTTTTATATATAATTTTCATATTTTCAGTCCCTTATTTATGTAAATTTATTAATAAAAACAATAATTAATCTATAATCCGGCTGAAAATTACCCTTTTCCGTTTGAATATTCTTTTTAATTGGTGTAATTAACTGCCCCACGTATTTATATATAGTTTTCTTCGTTGATTTTCGCCGATAAATTACTGATTTTAGCATAATTCGTTTTCCAATAGTCCTATTTTCATAAAATTTTTAAAAATTTTCAAATCTCTGTTTCTTCCGCTCTTTTTGCTTCTGTTAGGTCCGTCCCGTGTAGAAATAGCCATCTGCACTCAAATTTTATAAGTAAAACACACCAAATTGGAAAAAATCACTATTTACCTAAACCGAGGTATAGTGGTCAACCGATACATTTGTATAAAATCAAATACATCTCTGCTTATAACTTTGCTAAAAATAGGTCTTTTTCGCTCAAATCTTTTCTAAATAATAGAACTAATTACTCCTCGTATTCCCCCGTAGTTTTCATAGTACATTTTTACCGCAATATAATTAATTTTCACATTTTCCATCCATTTTATACGTAAATTCACAAATAAAAACATAAATTCATCTATTATTCGGCTGAAAATTGCCCCTTTCCGTTTAAATTTTCTATTTAGATAGTGTAACTAACTGCCCCCCGTATTACTATATACTTTTTGTGGTAAATTCTTAACGTTTTATATATAATTTTCATATTTTCAGTCCCTTATTTATGTAAATTTATTAATAAAAACAATAATTAATCTATAATCCGGCTGAAAATTACCCTTTTCCGTTTGAATATTCTTTTTAATTGGTGTAATTAACTGCCCCACGTATTTATATATAGTTTTCTTCGTTGATTTTCGCCGATAAATTACTGATTTTAGCATAATTCGTTTTCCAATAGTCCTATTTTCATAAAATTTTTAAAAATTTTCAAATCTCTGTTTCTTCCGCTCTTTTTGCTTCTGTTAGGTCCGTCCCGTGTAGAAATAGCCATCTGCACTCAAATTTTATAAGTAAAACACACCGAATTGGAAAAAATCACTATTTACCTAAACCGAGGTATAGTGGTCAACCGATACATTTGTATAAAATCAAATACATCTCTGCTTATAACTTTGCTAAAAATAGGTCTTTTTCGCTCAAATCTTTTCTAAATAATAGAACTAATTACTCCTCGTATTCCCCCGTAGTTTTCATAGTACATTTTTACCGCAATATAATTAATTTTCACATTTTCCATCCATTTTATACGTAAATTCACAAATAAAAACATAAATTCATCTATAATTCGGCTGAAAATTGCCCCTTTCCGTTTAAATTTTCTATTTAGATAGTGTAACTAACTGCCCCCCGTATTACTATATACTTTTTGTGGTAAATTCTTAACGTTTTATATATAATTTTCATATTTTCAGTCCCTTATTTATGTAAATTTATTAATAAAAACAATAATTAATCTATAATCCGGCTGAAAATTACCCTTTTCCGTTTGAATATTCTTTTTAATTGGTGTAATTAACTGCCCCACGTATTTATATATAGTTTTCTTCGTTGATTTTCGCCGATAAATTACTGATTTTAGCATAATTCGTTTTCCAATAGTCCTATTTTCATAAAATTTTTAAAAATTTTCAAATCTCTGTTTCTTCCGCTCTTTTTGCTTCTGTTAGGTCCGTCCCGTGTAGAAATAGCCATCTGCACTCAAATTTTATAAGTAAAACACACCGAATTGGAAAAAATCACTATTTACCTAAACCGAGGTATAGTGGTCAACCGATACATTTGTATAAAATCAAATACATCTCTGCTTATAACTTTGCTAAAAATAGGTCTTTTTCGCTCAAATCTTTTCTAAATAATAGAACTAATTACTCCTCGTATTCCCCCGTAGTTTTCATAGTACATTTTTACCGCAATATAATTAATTTTCACATTTTCCATCCATTTTATACGTAAATTCACAAATAAAAACATAAATTCATCTATAATTCGGCTGAAAATTGCCCCTTTCCGTTTAAATTTTCTATTTAGATAGTGTAACTAACTGCCCCCCGTATTACTATATACTTTTTGTGGTAAATTCTTAACGTTTTATATATAATTTTCATATTTTCAGTCCCTTATTTATGTAAATTTATTAATAAAAACAATAATTAATCTATAATCCGGCTGAAAATTACCCTTTTCCGTTTGAATATTCTTTTTAATTGGTGTAATTAACTGCCCCACGTATTTATATATAGTTTTCTTCGTTGATTTTCGCCGATAAATTACTGATTTTAGCATAATTCGTTTTCCAATAGTCCTATTTTCATAAAATTTTTAAAAATTTTCAAATCTCTGTTTCTTCCGCTCTTTTTGCTTCTGTTAGGTCCGTCCCGTGTAGAAATAGCCATCTGCACTCAAATTTTATAAGTAAAACACACCGAATTGGAAAAAATCACTATTTACCTAAACCGAGGTATAGTGGTCAACCGATACATTTGTATAAAATCAAATACATCTCTGCTTATAACTTTGCTAAAAATAGGTCTTTTTCGCTCAAATCTTTTCTAAATAATAGAACTAATTACGCCTCGTATTCCCCCGTAGTTTTCATAGTACATTTTTACCGCAATATAATTAATTTTCACATTTTCCATCCATTTTATACGTAAATTCACAAATAAAAACATAAATTCATCTATAATTCGGCTGAAAATTGCCCCTTTCCGTTTAAATTTTCTATTTAGATAGTGTAACTAACTGCCCCCCGTATTACTATATACTTTTTGTGGTAAATTCTTAACGTTTTATATATAATTTTCATATTTTCAGTCCCTTATTTATGTAAATTTATTAATAAAAACAATAATTAATCTATAATCCGGCTGAAAATTACCCTTTTCCGTTTGAATATTCTTTTTAATTGGTGTAATTAACTGCCCCACGTATTTATATATAGTTTTCTTCGTTGATTTTCGCCGATAAATTACTGATTTTAGCATAATTCGTTTTCCAATAGTCCTATTTTCATAAAATTTTTAAAAATTTTCAAATCTCTGTTTCTTCCGCTCTTTTTGCTTCTGTTAGGTCCGTCCCGTGTAGAAATAGCCATCTGCACTCAAATTTTATAAGTAAAACACACCGAATTGGAAAAAATCACTATTTACCTAAACCGAGGTATAGTGGTCAACCGATACATTTGTATAAAATCAAATACATCTCTGCTTATAACTTTGCTAAAAATAGGTCTTTTTCGCTCAAATCTTTTCTAAATAATAGAACTAATTACGCCTCGTATTCCCCCGTAGTTTTCATAGTACATTTTTACCGCAATATAATTAATTTTCACATTTTCCATCCATTTTATACGTAAATTCACAAATAAAAACATAAATTCATCTATAATTCGGCTGAAAATTGCCCCTTTCCGTTTAAATTTTCTATTTAGATAGTGTAACTAACTGCCCCCCGTATTACTATATACTTTTTGTGGTAAATTCTTAACGTTTTATATATAATTTTCATATTTTCAGTCCCTTATTTATGTAAATTTATTAATAAAAACAATAATTAATCTATAATCCGGCTGAAAATTACCCTTTTCCGTTTGAATATTCTTTTTAATTGGTGTAATTAACTGCCCCACGTATTTATATATAGTTTTCTTCGTTGATTTTCGCCGATAAATTACTGATTTTAGCATAATTCGTTTTCCAATAGTCCTATTTTCATAAAATTTTTAAAAATTTTCAAATCTCTGTTTCTTCCGCTCTTTTTGCTTCTGTTAGGTCCGTCCCGTGTAGAAATAGCCATCTGCACTCAAATTTTATAAGTAAAACACACCGAATTGGAAAAAATCACTATTTACCTAAACCGAGGTATAGTGGTCAACCGATACATTTGTATAAAATCAAATACATCTCTGCTTATAACTTTGCTAAAAATAGGTCTTTTTCGCTCAAATCTTTTCTAAATAATAGAACTAATTACTCCTCGTATTCCCCCGTAGTTTTCATAGTACATTTTTACCGCAATATAATTAATTTTCACATTTTCCATCCATTTTATACGTAAATTCACAAATAAAAACATAAATTCATCTATAATTCGGCTGAAAATTGCCCCTTTCCGTTTAAATTTTCTATTTAGATAGTGTAACTAACTGCCCCCCGTATTACTATATACTTTTTGTGGTAAATTCTTAACGTTTTATATATAATTTTCATATTTTCAGTCCCTTATTTATGTAAATTTATTAATAAAAACAATAATTAATCTATAATCCGGCTGAAAATTACCCTTTTCCGTTTGAATATTCTTTTTAATTGGTGTAATTAACTGCCCCACGTATTTATATATAGTTTTCTTCGTTGATTTTCGCCGATAAATTACTGATTTTAGCATAATTCGTTTTCCAATAGTCCTATTTTCATAAAATTTTTAAAAATTTTCAAATCTCTGTTTCTTCCGCTCTTTTTGCTTCTGTTAGGTCCGTCCCGTGTAGAAAAAGCCATCTGCACTCAAATTTTATAAGTAAAACACACCGAATTGGAAAAAATCACTATTTACCTAAACCGAGGTATAGTGGTCAACCGATACATTTGTATAAAATCAAATACATCTCTGCTTATAACTTTGCTAAAAATAGGTCTTTTTCGCTCAAATCTTTTCTAAATAATAGAACTAATTACTCCTCGTATTCCCCCGTAGTTTTCATAGTACATTTTTACCGCAATATAATTAATTTTCACATTTTCCATCCATTTTATACGTAAATTCACAAATAAAAACATAAATTCATCTATAATTCGGCTGAAAATTGCCCCTTTCCGTTTAAATTTTCTATTTAGATAGTGTAACTAACTGCCCCCCGTATTACTATATACTTTTTGTGGTAAATTCTTAACGTTTTATATATAATTTTCATATTTTCAGTCCCTTATTTATGTAAATTTATTAATAAAAACAATAATTAATCTATAATCCGGCTGAAAATTACCCTTTTCCGTTTGAATATTCTTTTTAATTGGTGTAATTAACTGCCCCACGTATTTATATATAGTTTTCTTCGTTGATTTTCGCCGATAAATTACTGATTTTAGCATAATTCGTTTTCCAATAGTCCTATTTTCATAAAATTTTTAAAAATTTTCAAATCTCTGTTTCTTCCGCTCTTTTTGCTTCTGTTAGGTCCGTCCCGTGTAGAAATAGCCATCTGCACTCAAATTTTATAAGTAAAACACACCGAATTGGAAAAAATCACTATTTACCTAAACCGAGGTATAGTGGTCAACCGATACATTTGTATAAAATCAAATACATCTCTGCTTATAACTTTGCTAAAAATAGGTCTTTTTCGCTCAAATCTTTTCTAAATAATAGAACTAATTACTCCTCGTATTCCCCCGTAGTTTTCATAGTACATTTTTACCGCAATATAATTAATTTTCACATTTTCCATCCATTTTATACGTAAATTCACAAATAAAAACATAAATTCATCTATAATTCGGCTGAAAATTGCCCCTTTCCGTTTAAATTTTCTATTTAGATAGTGTAACTAACTGCCCCCCGTATTACTATATACTTTTTGTGGTAAATTCTTAACGTTTTATATATAATTTTCATATTTTCAGTCCCTTATTTATGTAAATTTATTAATAAAAACAATAATTAATCTATAATCCGGCTGAAAATTACCCTTTTCCGTTTGAATATTCTTTTTAATTGGTGTAATTAACTGCCCCACGTATTTATATATAGTTTTCTTCGTTGATTTTCGCCGATAAATTACTGATTTTAGCATAATTCGTTTTCCAATAGTCCTATTTTCATAAAATTTTTAAAAATTTTCAAATCTCTGTTTCTTCCGCTCTTTTTGCTTCTGTTAGGTCCGTCCCGTGTAGAAATAGCCATCTGCACTCAAATTTTATAAGTAAAACACACCGAATTGGAAAAAATCACTATTTACCTAAACCGAGGTATAGTGGTCAACCGATACATTTGTATAAAATCAAATACATCTCTGCTTATAACTTTGCTAAAAATAGGTCTTTTTCGCTCAAATCTTTTCTAAATAATAGAACTAATTACTCCTCGTATTCCCCCGTAGTTTTCATAGTACATTTTTACCGCAATATAATTAATTTTCACATTTTCCATCCATTTTATACGTAAATTCACAAATAAAAACATAAATTCATCTATAATTCGGCTGAAAATTGCCCCTTTCCGTTTAAATTTTCTATTTAGATAGTGTAACTAACTGCCCCCCGTATTACTATATACTTTTTGTGGTAAATTCTTAACGTTTTATATATAATTTTCATATTTTAAGTCCCTTATTTATGTAAATTTATTAATAAAAACAATAATTAATCTATAATCCGGCTGAAAATTACCCTTTTCCGTTTGAATATTCTTTTTAATTGGTGTAATTAACTGCCCCACGTATTTATATATAGTTTTCTTCGTTGATTTTCGCCGATAAATTACTGATTTTAGCATAATTCGTTTTCCAATAGTCCTATTTTCATAAAATTTTTAAAAATTTTCAAATCTCTGTTTCTTCCGCTCTTTTTGCTTCTGTTAGGTCCGTCCCGTGTAGAAATAGCCATCTGCACTCAAATTTTATAAGTAAAACACACCGAATTGGAAAAAATCACTATTTACCTAAACCGAGGTATAGTGGTCAACCGATACATTTGTATAAAATCAAATACATCTCTGCTTATAACTTTGCTAAAAATAGGTCTTTTTCGCTCAAATCTTTTCTAAATAATAGAACTAATTACTCCTCGTATTCCCCCGTAGTTTTCATAGTACATTTTTACCGCAATATAATTAATTTTCACATTTTCCATCCATTTTATACGTAAATTCACAAATAAAAACATAAATTCATCTATTATTCGGCTGAAAATTGCCCCTTTCCGTTTAAATTTTCTATTTAGATAGTGTAACTAACTGCCCCCCGTATTACTATATACTTTTTGTGGTAAATTCTTAACGTTTTATATATAATTTTCATATTTTCAGTCCCTTATTTATGTAAATTTATTAATAAAAACAATAATTAATCTATAATCCGGCTGAAAATTACCCTTTTCCGTTTGAATATTCTTTTTAATTGGTGTAATTAACTGCCCCACGTATTTATATATAGTTTTCTTCGTTGATTTTCGCCGATAAATTACTGATTTTAGCATAATTCGTTTTCCAATAGTCCTATTTTCATAAAATTTTTAAAAATTTTCAAATCTCTGTTTCTTCCGCTCTTTTTGCTTCTGTTAGGTCCGTCCCGTGTAGAAATAGCCATCTGCACTCAAATTTTATAAGTAAAACACACCGAATTGGAAAAAATCACTATTTACCTAAACCGAGGTATAGTGGTCAACCGATACATTTGTATAAAATCAAATACATCTCTGCTTATAACTTTGCTAAAAATAGGTCTTTTTCGCTCAAATCTTTTCTAAATAATAGAACTAATTACGCCTCGTATTCCCCCGTAGTTTTCATAGTACATTTTTACCGCAATATAATTAATTTTCACATTTTCCATCCATTTTATACGTAAATTCACAAATAAAAACATAAATTCATCTATAATTCGGCTGAAAATTGCCCCTTTCCGTTTAAATTTTCTATTTAGATAGTGTAACTAACTGCCCCCCGTATTACTATATACTTTTTGTGGTAAATTCTTAACGTTTTATATATAATTTTCATATTTTCAGTCCCTTATTTATGTAAATTTATTAATAAAAACAATAATTAATCTATAATCCGGCTGAAAATTACCCTTTTCCGTTTGAATATTCTTTTTAATTGGTGTAATTAACTGCCCCACGTATTTATATATAGTTTTCTTCGTTGATTTTCGCCGATAAATTACTGATTTTAGCATAATTCGTTTTCCAATAGTCCTATTTTCATAAAATTTTTAAAAATTTTCAAATCTCTGTTTCTTCCGCTCTTTTTGCTTCTGTTAGGTCCGTCCCGTGTAGAAATAGCCATCTGCACTCAAATTTTATAAGTAAAACACACCGAATTGGAAAAAATCACTATTTACCTAAACCGAGGTATAGTGGTCAACCGATACATTTGTATAAAATCAAATACATCTCTGCTTATAACTTTGCTAAAAATAGGTCTTTTTCGCTCAAATCTTTTCTAAATAATAGAACTAATTACTCCTCGTATTCCCCCGTAGTTTTCATAGTACATTTTTACCGCAATATAATTAATTTTCACATTTTCCATCCATTTTATACGTAAATTCACAAATAAAAACATAAATTCATCTATAATTCGGCTGAAAATTGCCCCTTTCCGTTTAAATTTTCTATTTAGATAGTGTAACTAACTGCCCCCCGTATTACTATATACTTTTTGTGGTAAATTCTTAACGTTTTATATATAATTTTCATATTTTCAGTCCCTTATTTATGTAAATTTATTAATAAAAACAATAATTAATCTATAATCCGGCTGAAAATTACCCTTTTCCGTTTGAATATTCTTTTTAATTGGTGTAATTAACTGCCCCACGTATTTATATATAGTTTTCTTCGTTGATTTTCGCCGATAAATTACTGATTTTAGCATAATTCGTTTTCCAATAGTCCTATTTTCATAAAATTTTTAAAAATTTTCAAATCTCTGTTTCTTCCGCTCTTTTTGCTTCTGTTAGGTCCGTCCCGTGTAGAAAAAGCCATCTGCACTCAAATTTTATAAGTAAAACACACCGAATTGGAAAAAATCACTATTTACCTAAACCGAGGTATAGTGGTCAACCGATACATTTGTATAAAATCAAATACATCTCTGCTTATAACTTTGCTAAAAATAGGTCTTTTTCGCTCAAATCTTTTCTAAATAATAGAACTAATTACGCCTCGTATTCCCCCGTAGTTTTCATAGTACATTTTTACCGCAATATAATTAATTTTCACATTTTCCATCCATTTTATACGTAAATTCACAAATAAAAACATAAATTCATCTATAATTCGGCTGAAAATTGCCCCTTTCCGTTTAAATTTTCTATTTAGATAGTGTAACTAACTGCCCCCCGTATTACTATATACTTTTTGTGGTAAATTCTTAACGTTTTATATATAATTTTCATATTTTCAGTCCCTTATTTATGTAAATTTATTAATAAAAACAATAATTAATCTATAATCCGGCTGAAAATTACCCTTTTCCGTTTGAATATTCTTTTTAATTGGTGTAATTAACTGCCCCACGTATTTATATATAGTTTTCTTCGTTGATTTTCGCCGATAAATTACTGATTTTAGCATAATTCGTTTTCCAATAGTCCTATTTTCATAAAATTTTTAAAAATTTTCAAATCTCTGTTTCTTCCGCTCTTTTTGCTTCTGTTAGGTCCGTCCCGTGTAGAAATAGCCATCTGCACTCAAATTTTATAAGTAAAACACACCGAATTGGAAAAAATCACTATTTACCTAAACCGAGGTATAGTGGTCAACCGATACATTTGTATAAAATCAAATACATCTCTGCTTATAACTTTGCTAAAAATAGGTCTTTTTCGCTCAAATCTTTTCTAAATAATAGAACTAATTACTCCTCGTATTCCCCCGTAGTTTTCATAGTACATTTTTACCGCAATATAATTAATTTTCACATTTTCCATCCATTTTATACGTAAATTCACAAATAAAAACATAAATTCATCTATAATTCGGCTGAAAATTGCCCCTTTCCGTTTAAATTTTCTATTTAGATAGTGTAACTAACTGCCCCCCGTATTACTATATACTTTTTGTGGTAAATTCTTAACGTTTTATATATAATTTTCATATTTTCAGTCCCTTATTTATGTAAATTTATTAATAAAAACAATAATTAATCTATAATCCGGCTGAAAATTACCCTTTTCCGTTTGAATATTCTTTTTAATTGGTGTAATTAACTGCCCCACGTATTTATATATAGTTTTCTTCGTTGATTTTCGCCGATAAATTACTGATTTTAGCATAATTCGTTTTCCAATAGTCCTATTTTCATAAAATTTTTAAAAATTTTCAAATCTCTGTTTCTTCCGCTCTTTTTGCTTCTGTTAGGTCCGTCCCGTGTAGAAATAGCCATCTGCACTCAAATTTTATAAGTAAAACACACCGAATTGGAAAAAATCACTATTTACCTAAACCGAGGTATAGTGGTCAACCGATACATTTGTATAAAATCAAATACATCTCTGCTTATAACTTTGCTAAAAATAGGTCTTTTTCGCTCAAATCTTTTCTAAATAATAGAACTAATTACTCCTCGTATTCCCCCGTAGTTTTCATAGTACATTTTTACCGCAATATAATTAATTTTCACATTTTCCATCCATTTTATACGTAAATTCACAAATAAAAACATAAATTCATCTATTATTCGGCTGAAAATTGCCCCTTTCCGTTTAAATTTTCTATTTAGATAGTGTAACTAACTGCCCCCCGTATTACTATATACTTTTTGTGGTAAATTCTTAACGTTTTATATATAATTTTCATATTTTCAGTCCCTTATTTATGTAAATTTATTAATAAAAACAATAATTAATCTATAATCCGGCTGAAAATTACCCTTTTCCGTTTGAATATTCTTTTTAATTGGTGTAATTAACTGCCCCACGTATTTATATATAGTTTTCTTCGTTGATTTTCGCCGATAAATTACTGATTTTAGCATAATTCGTTTTCCAATAGTCCTATTTTCATAAAATTTTTAAAAATTTTCAAATCTCTGTTTCTTCCGCTCTTTTTGCTTCTGTTAGGTCCGTCCCGTGTAGAAATAGCCATCTGCACTCAAATTTTATAAGTAAAACACACCGAATTGGAAAAAATCACTATTTACCTAAACCGAGGTATAGTGGTCAACCGATACATTTGTATAAAATCAAATACATCTCTGCTTATAACTTTGCTAAAAATAGGTCTTTTTCGCTCAAATCTTTTCTAAATAATAGAACTAATTACGCCTCGTATTCCCCCGTAGTTTTCATAGTACATTTTTACCGCAATATAATTAATTTTCACATTTTCCATCCATTTTATACGTAAATTCACAAATAAAAACATAAATTCATCTATAATTCGGCTGAAAATTGCCCCTTTCCGTTTAAATTTTCTATTTAGATAGTGTAACTAACTGCCCCCCGTATTACTATATACTTTTTGTGGTAAATTCTTAACGTTTTATATATAATTTTCATATTTTCAGTCCCTTATTTATGTAAATTTATTAATAAAAACAATAATTAATCTATAATCCGGCTGAAAATTACCCTTTTCCGTTTGAATATTCTTTTTAATTGGTGTAATTAACTGCCCCACGTATTTATATATAGTTTTCTTCGTTGATTTTCGCCGATAAATTACTGATTTTAGCATAATTCGTTTTCCAATAGTCCTATTTTCATAAAATTTTTAAAAATTTTCAAATCTCTGTTTCTTCCGCTCTTTTTGCTTCTGTTAGGTCCGTCCCGTGTAGAAATAGCCATCTGCACTCAAATTTTATAAGTAAAACACACCGAATTGGAAAAAATCACTATTTACCTAAACCGAGGTATAGTGGTCAACCGATACATTTGTATAAAATCAAATACATCTCTGCTTATAACTTTGCTAAAAATAGGTCTTTTTCGCTCAAATCTTTTCTAAATAATAGAACTAATTACTCCTCGTATTCCCCCGTAGTTTTCATAGTACATTTTTACCGCAATATAATTAATTTTCACATTTTCCATCCATTTTATACGTAAATTCACAAATAAAAACATAAATTCATCTATAATTCGGCTGAAAATTGCCCCTTTCCGTTTAAATTTTCTATTTAGATAGTGTAACTAACTGCCCCCCGTATTACTATATACTTTTTGTGGTAAATTCTTAACGTTTTATATATAATTTTCATATTTTCAGTCCCTTATTTATGTAAATTTATTAATAAAAACAATAATTAATCTATAATCCGGCTGAAAATTACCCTTTTCCGTTTGAATATTCTTTTTAATTGGTGTAATTAACTGCCCCACGTATTTATATATAGTTTTCTTCGTTGATTTTCGCCGATAAATTACTGATTTTAGCATAATTCGTTTTCCAATAGTCCTATTTTCATAAAATTTTTAAAAATTTTCAAATCTCTGTTTCTTCCGCTCTTTTTGCTTCTGTTAGGTCCGTCCCGTGTAGAAATAGCCATCTGCACTCAAATTTTATAAGTAAAACACACCGAATTGGAAAAAATCACTATTTACCTAAACCGAGGTATAGTGGTCAACCGATACATTTGTATAAAATCAAATACATCTCTGCTTATAACTTTGCTAAAAATAGGTCTTTTTCGCTCAAATCTTTTCTAAATAATAGAACTAATTACTCCTCGTATTCCCCCGTAGTTTTCATAGTACATTTTTACCGCAATATAATTAATTTTCACATTTTCCATCCATTTTATACGTAAATTCACAAATAAAAACATAAATTCATCTATAATTCGGCTGAAAATTGCCCCTTTCCGTTTAAATTTTCTATTTAGATAGTGTAACTAACTGCCCCCCGTATTACTATATACTTTTTGTGGTAAATTCTTAACGTTTTATATATAATTTTCATATTTTCAGTCCCTTATTTATGTAAATTTATTAATAAAAACAATAATTAATCTATAATCCGGCTGAAAATTACCCTTTTCCGTTTGAATATTCTTTTTAATTGGTGTAATTAACTGCCCCACGTATTTATATATAGTTTTCTTCGTTGATTTTCGCCGATAAATTACTGATTTTAGCATAATTCGTTTTCCAATAGTCCTATTTTCATAAAATTTTTAAAAATTTTCAAATCTCTGTTTCTTCCGCTCTTTTTGCTTCTGTTAGGTCCGTCCCGTGTAGAAATAGCCATCTGCACTCAAATTTTATAAGTAAAACACACCGAATTGGAAAAAATCACTATTTACCTAAACCGAGGTATAGTGGTCAACCGATACATTTGTATAAAATCAAATACATCTCTGCTTATAACTTTGCTAAAAATAGGTCTTTTTCGCTCAAATCTTTTCTAAATAATAGAACTAATTACTCCTCGTATTCCCCCGTAGTTTTCATAGTACATTTTTACCGCAATATAATTAATTTTCACATTTTCCATCCATTTTATACGTAAATTCACAAATAAAAACATAAATTCATCTATAATTCGGCTGAAAATTGCCCCTTTCCGTTTAAATTTTCTATTTAGATAGTGTAACTAACTGCCCCCCGTATTACTATATACTTTTTGTGGTAAATTCTTAACGTTTTATATATAATTTTCATATTTTCAGTCCCTTATTTATGTAAATTTATTAATAAAAACAATAATTAATCTATAATCCGGCTGAAAATTACCCTTTTCCGTTTGAATATTCTTTTTAATTGGTGTAATTAACTGCCCCACGTATTTATATATAGTTTTCTTCGTTGATTTTCGCCGATAAATTACTGATTTTAGCATAATTCGTTTTCCAATAGTCCTATTTTCATAAAATTTTTAAAAATTTTCAAATCTCTGTTTCTTCCGCTCTTTTTGCTTCTGTTAGGTCCGTCCCGTGTAGAAATAGCCATCTGCACTCAAATTTTATAAGTAAAACACACCGAATTGGAAAAAATCACTATTTACCTAAACCGAGGTATAGTGGTCAACCGATACATTTGTATAAAATCAAATACATCTCTGCTTATAACTTTGCTAAAAATAGGTCTTTTTCGCTCAAATCTTTTCTAAATAATAGAACTAATTACTCCTCGTATTCCCCCGTAGTTTTCATAGTACATTTTTACCGCAATATAATTAATTTTCACATTTTCCATCCATTTTATACGTAAATTCACAAATAAAAACATAAATTCATCTATAATTCGGCTGAAAATTGCCCCTTTCCGTTTAAATTTTCTATTTAGATAGTGTAACTAACTGCCCCCCGTATTACTATATACTTTTTGTGGTAAATTCTTAACGTTTTATATATAATTTTCATATTTTAAGTCCCTTATTTATGTAAATTTATTAATAAAAACAATAATTAATCTATAATCCGGCTGAAAATTACCCTTTTCCGTTTGAATATTCTTTTTAATTGGTGTAATTAACTGCCCCACGTATTTATATATAGTTTTCTTCGTTGATTTTCGCCGATAAATTACTGATTTTAGCATAATTCGTTTTCCAATAGTCCTATTTTCATAAAATTTTTAAAAATTTTCAAATCTCTGTTTCTTCCGCTCTTTTTGCTTCTGTTAGGTCCGTCCCGTGTAGAAATAGCCATCTGCACTCAAATTTTATAAGTAAAACACACCGAATTGGAAAAAATCACTATTTACCTAAACCGAGGTATAGTGGTCAACCGATACATTTGTATAAAATCAAATACATCTCTGCTTATAACTTTGCTAAAAATAGGTCTTTTTCGCTCAAATCTTTTCTAAATAATAGAACTAATTACTCCTCGTATTCCCCCGTAGTTTTCATAGTACATTTTTACCGCAATATAATTAATTTTCACATTTTCCATCCATTTTATACGTAAATTCACAAATAAAAACATAAATTCATCTATTATTCGGCTGAAAATTGCCCCTTTCCGTTTAAATTTTCTATTTAGATAGTGTAACTAACTGCCCCCCGTATTACTATATACTTTTTGTGGTAAATTCTTAACGTTTTATATATAATTTTCATATTTTCAGTCCCTTATTTATGTAAATTTATTAATAAAAACAATAATTAATCTATAATCCGGCTGAAAATTACCCTTTTCCGTTTGAATATTCTTTTTAATTGGTGTAATTAACTGCCCCACGTATTTATATATAGTTTTCTTCGTTGATTTTCGCCGATAAATTACTGATTTTAGCATAATTCGTTTTCCAATAGTCCTATTTTCATAAAATTTTTAAAAATTTTCAAATCTCTGTTTCTTCCGCTCTTTTTGCTTCTGTTAGGTCCGTCCCGTGTAGAAATAGCCATCTGCACTCAAATTTTATAAGTAAAACACACCGAATTGGAAAAAATCACTATTTACCTAAACCGAGGTATAGTGGTCAACCGATACATTTGTATAAAATCAAATACATCTCTGCTTATAACTTTGCTAAAAATAGGTCTTTTTCGCTCAAATCTTTTCTAAATAATAGAACTAATTACTCCTCGTATTCCCCCGTAGTTTTCATAGTACATTTTTACCGCAATATAATTAATTTTCACATTTTCCATCCATTTTATACGTAAATTCACAAATAAAAACATAAATTCATCTATAATTCGGCTGAAAATTGCCCCTTTCCGTTTAAATTTTCTATTTAGATAGTGTAACTAACTGCCCCCCGTATTACTATATACTTTTTGTGGTAAATTCTTAACGTTTTATATATAATTTTCATATTTTCAGTCCCTTATTTATGTAAATTTATTAATAAAAACAATAATTAATCTATAATCCGGCTGAAAATTACCCTTTTCCGTTTGAATATTCTTTTTAATTGGTGTAATTAACTGCCCCACGTATTTATATATAGTTTTCTTCGTTGATTTTCGCCGATAAATTACTGATTTTAGCATAATTCGTTTTCCAATAGTCCTATTTTCATAAAATTTTTAAAAATTTTCAAATCTCTGTTTCTTCCGCTCTTTTTGCTTCTGTTAGATCCGTCCCGTGTAGAAATAGCCATCTGCACTCAAATTTTATAAGTAAAACACACCGAATAGGAAAAAATCGCCCTCCCACCCTCCCTATTGCTCTTACTTAAGTAGACTTGTAGGGAATTTGTATCGATTTTAATTTGTATCGATTTTTTTTCTTATTTTATTTATATCGATTTTTTTTTATTTAATTTTTTAAACCTGCAAATAAAAACACCTGGTTTAGGCAAAAGTCGCCCTCCCACCCTTCCGGTTTTCATTAATTAATTAGATTCGTGTCACACAAATGTCAGTTCTCAGTAATTCGTGTACTGAAGCCATACCCAGTCAAAATTTAAGTCAAGAAATTGTTAGGACTGAAGATCCTGCAAATATAACTGACGAAGAATTTGAAGAAGCTCGATCTGAATCCAGCCCTAACTTTAACGACGAGTACCTTTTAAAAATTAATGAACACACTGATTTAATACAAAAAACCCTAGACGGTAGTAGAAGTGTCACTCGCATAAACAAGGAAAGTATTAAAAAGTCTCTGGAAGAAATTAAGCGGAGCACGCAGCAGTTACACGACCAAGTTCAAAATATTTTACGACAGTCAACACTATATACCGAAAATAAAACCACTTCTATAATCAGAAATACGATTAAAGAAGAATTCGAAAAGATTGCGTTAAAGTCTCAGCAGTTCTCCGCTCCGCCACTGCCAAAGCCACTTCATTCAGATATTACCCCGAAGCCAATTCCAAGTTACGCCGCAGCTGTTAAGACTACAAAAGTTACTGAGAAACCCCCAATTCCGATTACCAAACCATCTTTAATAATTACTTCCAAACAACCAGTATCCTCGTCACAAGAGACCATCCACGCGTGGAGGAAAAGTGTTCACTTCAAAGAGCTTACATTCACTCCTGCTGAGGTGAAACCTGTCTCTAATCATAAACTTCGCGTAGAGTTCGACAAACAAGAGCAAAGGGACAAGATTTTAGAAACAATAAATCGGCCAGACAGCCTGGTCAGCGCAGAAATAGCGAAAAAACTCAAGCCTATGGTCATACTTAAGGGAATTTACAAAGACACACCCGTAACTGAGCTTGTCGATATCGTCACCAATCAAAACACTAAAATAAAAGACTTTACTACATCACCTGAAGACATCATATTTAAATTTGTGCGCAATAACAAAAACCAGAAACTCTATAACGCTGTATTCATGGTTGCTCCTCATATTTGGAGAGTGATCATAGAAATACAAAGAGTTAATATAGACCATCAACGAGTGCACGTAGAAGACTTTCCGGCATTCCTTCAGTGTTATAAGTGCATGCAATTTGGACACACCAAAAAGCACTGCACTGAAGACAATACAATCTGTTCCCACTGCTCCTCAAATACACACACATACAAAGACTGTCCAGTAAAAAAAGATATAAACAAAATAAACTGCCACAACTGTACAATACACGCTAAAAAATACAACTTAAATTTAAACACTAAGCACAGCGCCACGTCATTATTCTGCCCTCGTGTTCTTAAACAAATTGAAACCTGCAAAAATAAAACCGATTATGGATACTAAAAGAAAAAATAGGAAAACTGCAACAAATAGTTACAACCCGCTTAAATGTTTACAAATAAATCTAGATAGAGGATACGCAGCGACTAACGAATTGTATAAGTATGTGACGGATAATCAGATTGACATAGTGTTTGTTAACGAGCCTTATGTTGGAAGTGGCACTTATATGAGACATTGCCCCGGCTACCATATTCACCAGTTTTCAACTAAACATCATGTCAAAGCATGCATACTCATCAAACAAAATATTGGGAGTTCGTTGGGCATCTCAGAAGACTCCACTTCCAACATTTGTATAGTACAAATAACTACAAACGGCAAAAAAATATTTCTTATCAGTGTATACGTTGAACCAAATAATGATGAAATTAACACAATTAATACATTAGAGCTCTTTCTACAAAAGACAAAAAATTACAGCCATATCATTTGTGGTGACTTCAATGGCTGGCACCCTTTATGGAACTCATCCAGGGCAAATCGGCGAGGAAATATTATAGCAGACTTACTAACCACTAACGATCTTAACCTTTGTAATTCTGGAAATGTACCAACATTTGAGACTGTTACTCACAACATCCATCGAGAATCCATAATTGACCTTACTTTAACCTCTAATCTGTCATCAAATCAAATCAGTAACTGGAAAGTTGATATAGAAGTCTGCCCATCCTCCGGTCATAACGCAATAACTTTTGAATTATTAATAAATAAAAACAGTATACCCAAACTAAAGAAACTATCCACTTTTAAATATCATACTCAAAATGTAAAATGGGAACAAGTGCACACAACTTTCAAAGAAGAAATTAGAAAAAATATAGATTTAAATGTAAACATAGAACAATTCAATAGTTTTGAACTAGAAGAATTCATAGGCAATTTAACATCAGCTATACAAAAATCTTGTGATTATCTGTTTCCACAAAAAGGAGGAGCACGCAATAGAGCAATATGGTGGAATGACGAGCTAGAGCAGCTGAAACAAAAAGTTATCAAGAATCATCATAGGATCCAGCAATTGAAACGACGGAAAAAACCATTAACTGAAGTGATAGAAGAAAAGACAAAACTAAAGACAGAATATGCGCAGGCAATCAAAACTGTATCAACCAACCATTTCAGAGAGTTTTGCAATAAACAGGGGAAGGAAGATGTTTGGAGTGTCACTAATAGGCTTCTTAAAACTACTCCTCTAGCTCAACCACCAATGACACTAAAAACTAAAGCAGGCAACTACACCTCAACCACCAAGGATACCGCAGAAACATTGTTAAACGAGTATTTTCCTGAAGACGAACCCGACATAAGCTCTAGACACAAGGAAATACGTAGTCTCTCTAAAATAGTACCAGACACACCGTCAGACCCTCCATTTACTACTGAAGAAGTTTTAAACGCTCTTAAAACAATGAACTCTAAAAAATCACCAGGACTAGATCACTTAACTGCAGACATATGCTTTAATTTTACTAAATTGTATCCCTCAGTTATTACCGCTATAATGAATAGATGCTTTGAACTCAGTTATTTCCCAAAAATCTGGAAAACTGCATACATAAAAATAATTCCAAAATCTCATAAAACTGAATTTAACACTTCCTCTTATAGACCTATAGGACTTATCAATGTTTTTGGGAAAACTTTAGAAAAGCTCATTACTAAGAGACTAACCTATCATTTACATAAAACTAATGCAATGAGCGAGGTACAATATGGCTTTAGAGAGCAAACTTCGACCACGTGTGCAATACAAAAAGTCCTAGACGTTATTAGAAATGCCAAAAGCAACAATATGCAAGTCCTAGCAGTATCGTTAGATATACAAGCTGCGTTTGATAGCGCATGGTGGCCGGCTCTTTACCAAAGATTAAAATCAATTCAATGTCCTAGGAATATATTTATGTTACTCCAACATTATACAAGAGATCGCGAAGTAAAACTTGATTTCGCCGATAGTTCGGCTACCAAACAAATGCACCGAGGGTGTATTCAGGGATCAGTTTGTGGTCCTATGTTCTGGAATTTAATCCTCGATGAGTTTTTAACGTCAACTCTACCTGATGGATGCCATTTGCAAGCATTCGCGGATGACCTCTTTCTAATTACATACGCAAAAAATCTCGCTACTCTAGAAACTACAACACAGGCTGCACTTAAACAGATATTGGAGTGGGGTAGTTCAATTAAGCTTAAATTCAACCCGAATAAAACGCAAATGATTGCGTTCACCAATAAAGCTAAAAAATGCAAAATAATAATGGAAAACCAATACATCAATTTTTCACGACAGATTAAATACTTAGGAGTTATCATCGATCAGAAATTAAATTTTATAAAACATGCAGACTACATAATAAACAAATCCCTTAATCTACTACATAAACTAGTAAAGTATATAAAACCGACCTGGGGAATTAATCCAGAAAATGTCCGTACCATCTACTCAAATGTAATAGAACCTATATTGTGTTATGGTGCAAGTGTTTGGAACCCAGCCCTTAAATATAAATATGTCAATAAGCGCCTTCTTTCCTTACAACGAACAATAGCCATAAAAATCATAAGGGGTTTCCGTACAATCAGTACGGCAACTGCAATCAGCTTAGCACAACTACACCCCCTTCCAGACAAAATTAATACAGTAGCAGATCTAGAAAAGACTAAGCAACAACGTACATCAAAATACTTACCTACAGACATAGAGCTTGAATCACCTTCCAAACCTATGGAGCTACTTCATCCTTCAAAACGAAAAATAATAGAATTTACTGAAGCAACATGTCAGCAAGAAGTAGAGCTAAATCAAACATCGTCTTCATCCTGTATCTTCACAGATGGAAGCAAAAATGAAAATGGAGTAGGGGCAGCTTATGTTGTGTTTTCTCACGAAGGTCAAAAATTAATAAGGAAATACAAACTACATAGCACGTGCTCAATTTTTCAAGCTGAAATATATGCTATTCAAAAAGCAATACACTGGATACTCAGCAGTAAACTACATAAATTCACAATTTTTTCCGACAGTAAATCAAGCTTACAAGAAATCCAAAACCCAGAGAGTACAAACCCATTAACCGTAGAAATCCACCATAATATAATCAAAGCTCAAACACTAAATAAAACTATTAAGTTTGTTTGGATTAAAGCGCATAATGGAGTTCTTGGTAATGAGCTTGCAGATGCAGCAGCAAAATCAGCGTCAAATTTGAAAAAAACACCGGACTATTGTAATTTCCCAATTTCTTATGTAAAGCAAAAACACAAAATAGAACTCAAGACCGTAGCTGAAAATTATTATAACACTCCAAACAATTGCACATATCTTAAAACATGGTGTCCCACGTATGAAATTCTTGTCAGTGTATTGGAAAAATTCAAATTGTCTTTCAGTGTAACGCAAGTTTTATCCAATCATGGCTTCCACAAAAAATACCTATACCGTTTTAAAATAACAGAAAATGACAAATGTCCTTGTGATAGTAATACACAACAAACAGTTGATCATTTAATAAAAGAATGTCCAAAATTTAGTCAAACCCGAATTGATCATGAGATCCACTGCAGCAATCTTAATATAAGCCCATACAAACTAATTGAAGTTATACAAAAGGAATCTTGCATAGAAAGTTTCACAAGACACGTAGAAAAAATCGTAAAGTCACTTAAAAAATTTAATAAAGACTGATAAAAAAAAAGAAAAAAAAAACTATATAACATAAAGTAAACAAAGTAAGAAAAGCACAAATTAATAAACACAAAAGAGAAAATCACTCTGTATAGTGCAAATTGTATCCCGAAAGCATATTGCATTATACGCTGAGAACCTCAATTTAATTTAAAAAAAAAAACCTAACCTAACCTAACCTAACCTAACCTAACCTAACCTAACCTAACCTAACCTAACCTAACCTAACCTAACCTAACCTAACCTAACCTAACCTAACCTAACCTAACCTAACCTAACCTAACCTAACCTAACCTAACCTAACCTAACCTAACCTAACCTAACCTAACCTAACCTAACCTAACCTAACCTAACCTAACCTAACCTAACCTAACCTAACCTAACCTAACCTAACCTAACCTAACCTAACCTAACCTAACCTAACCTAACCTAACCTAACCTAACCTAACCTAACCTAACCTAACCTAACCTAACCTAACCTAACCTAACCTAACCTAACCTAACCTAACCTAACCTAACCTAACCTAACCTAACCTAACCTAACCTAACCTAACCTAACCTAACCTAACCTAACCTAACCTAACCTAACCTAACCTAACCTAACCTAACCTAACCTAACCTAACCTAACCTAACCTAACCTAACCTAACCTAACCTAACCTAACCTAACCTAACCTAACCTAACCTAACCTAACCTAACCTAACCTAACCTAACCTAACCTAACCTAACCTAACCTAACCTAACCTAACCTAACCTAACCTAACCTAACCTAACCTAACCTAACCTAACCTAACCTAACCTAACCTAACCTAACCTAACCTAACCTAACCTAACCTAACCTAACCTAACCTAACCTAACCTAACCTAACCTAACCTAACCTAACCTAACCTAACCTAACCTAACCTAACCTAACCTAACCTAACCTAACCTAACCTAACCTAACCTAACCTAACCTAACCTAACCTAACCTAACCTAACCTAACCTAACCTAACCTAACCTAACCTAACCTAACCTAACCTAACCTAACCTAACCTAACCTAACCTAACCTAACCTAACCTAACCTAACCTAACCTAACCTAACCTAACCTAACCTAACCTAACCTAACCTAACCCAACCCACACATCGGAACGTGACATATTCAACATAAGCTCCACGGAGAAATTGCTTAAAAAATAGCAATTTTTGAGCTACGCGAGTGGAAGTGCTGTGAAAAAGTTTTTGAGTGTGCAGTTCATCAGTGTAATTGGGGAGAACTCTGTGCATTGGCTGGTTTAGGAGCAGTAGCCCCTTAACTTTGGGAATAAATAGTGTCGAAACCATCAGCAAAATTGCCAAGTACACATCAGTATTTGAGAGTCGCTATAAAGATCAGTAAAACGGCGAAAAAATCAAGGAAATCGGCCCACAAACGCAGAAGTTATTGACTCCTTAAAATTAACAACTTAACCTCAAACCACGTGGTTGCAACGTGCTTTCAGACGTTGAGGTTAAAGCGAGTCAGTGAACACGAGGCGTCCGGCGATGGTGCAGACTTCAGTGGAGCCTTCGAAGACGGACCGAGGAATCTTTCAAGCATACAATCGCCGCAGCTGGAGACACTTTCAACGGCCATCAGGTAAACCCCGAGGGAACTCCTAGACCCCTTAGTCCTGACTACCCGAGCTTGGACTCATTTGAGTCAGTTTCTCAAGACCCCACCACACATATCATCTCCCCCCCTCCCTTATAACAACCCCTATCCTTGACCCCCCCCCCCACCTTTAACACCCTCTTTCACCCTTCCTACCCTCCTAATCCCTACAATCTTTAATTTTTCACCAGATATACGCTCCTTACGAATTCCCCCCCCCCAACGCCCCCCCACCCCCCAACTACCAACGCCCCTCATTTTTTATTATACTATACATAAGCTTCCCGTGAATTTACCCCCCCCCCCCCCCTCCCCCCTCGAGGCTTACCTCTCCCCCGCGAGCCATAACTTGTTTACCAGAGGAGCTAGACCCCCCGTGTAAGGGCTCATTTGAATCAGGAAAAAGAGCTCTACCTTCTGGCCCTTACAGAACTTTGATTTTCCACCATAGTCCGATACCAACCCGGACAATAACACCTCAAGCATTCTCCAGGACTCACAGCATACCAACCGGAGATCCCACAACGGGCTCTTTCTTCGCGTCCATCGTACTCCTCACTGCAATTCAACCATCGAAGAACACCAGCAGTGAGTTCACAAAAAAAAAATATAATAAATATCATTAAATATTAAAAATATATATATATATATATATATATATATATATATATATATATATATATATATATATATATATATATATATATATATATATATATATATATATATATATATAATACTGTATAATATCTTATAAGGCTTTACTTATATTTATAGCTACTAAGGCAACTTACAATTAGAGAATCCTTAAATTTTTGTAATTATGTCAGGAAATAAAGTAATCTTGTCGGATGTGGAGACTGCTTCTTCAAACAAGTCCTCCCAAAACCTTTCTGTTGCTCCACCTAGACCTCCACGATCGCTGCGGGAAAAAGTACTGACAAAATCCAGTTTAACAAAAGCAACACCTAGCGAGAAGTTGTCGCAGCCATCATCTCATCTTGCAACAGAAAAACGTCCAGCGGACTCTGCTCCGACAGACGCATCTAAAACAAGCAAAAATGCCTCTTCGCACACCCCCACTCTACGAACTAAAATGTCGCAAACTTCAATTAAAAGCGACAGCTCGATTCGATCCTCCGTTTGTGACCCGGTAGATGCGGCTATCGACAAAGTAGCCAACTGGAAGCAGGAAGAAATTCATCCACTTCCAGTTTTATCCGACGAAGAACTTTCAATCACATCTGCGCCGGAATCACCATTATCGGAGGCACCGGAAAAAGGAAGACCCAGCCTGCTTTTTAACTCCAACAGGCGCTTGGGGGTGGAAATGGATATGGCAACAAAAGAAGCGAACGAAATGCTTCTGAGAGGGAAGGAAGCGCTAGAAATGGCAGGGAATATGAAGAGGGAGTGTAAGTTAACAGCTTTAGAGAGTCTGCAGTCCCTCTACGAGATGGTCCTGGCGCTGTCAGATTCCAGATCTAGACATAAGCATAATCTAGAAAGGGAACGCTCACGCAACGCTCAAGAACTAATGCGAGTGGAGCGAGCCCATAACAAGATCATCACCCAGCTTATGAAGGAAATGGCTTCCGAGCTAGGCCATGCCAGGACAGATATAAAAAATACCCTCCAGGAATCCAAGGCGATACGGGGTTGGTTGAACTTTGAAACCCAAGAGCCCTTCCGTAAAACGAGTGACCTACTCAAAGCTGTGACGGACTTAGACAAGCGCATAGGTGTGATTCAGTCGAACTTGAGTCAGCAGAAGCAAGAAGGTGCAGACAACATCTTATCTCACCTAAGAGTGGACCTTACTGGAGTAAAATCTAGTGTGGAAACACTCAAACTTCAATTGGACGAAATGCGCAGAGTCATCGAAAAGTCCGAAAACAACACCAAGAAGGTTCTGGAGACAGGTCAAAAAACCCTGTTACGCCTGGAGTCACCACCATCCCACCCCTCAGAGGAAATAAATAAAACGTTAGAAAATGAGCTGAACGGAATGAAGAGTTCGCTGAAGGAGATAGATACAAGTATCAGATCCGGACTTTCAATCTTACCTTCAGCGGACTCCAGTAAAATATTCCAAACCAGCATAAGGGAACATCTTCAACCTATAGAAGAACACTTAGGTGCGATGTCATCCGAGCTGAGGACGATGAGAGAGCAGAAGCAACGGGCCTCATCACCTACAGCCCCAAGTCTAGCAACAGAGCTTGCACAAACTGGCGAAGCGGCAACAAAGCCAAAAAAGACATACGCCAGAGTGGCTGCAAGCCCTCCCCTTCCTAAACCCAATCACACGCTCATTATTACATCAACTGATTCCAAAAACACAGCCGAAAACATTATTGAGAGAATCAGGGAGGCTCTAGACACAAAAAAGACTGGAGCCAAAGTAGACAGGGTAAGGAAGGCGAAAAACCAAAAAGTCGTCCTCAGTTGCAACACCAAGGAGGATCTTAACCTTGTCCAAAACAGAGTTAAGACAAATAAAAGTTTAAAAGTAGAGGTTGCCAGAACAAACAATCCCTTGGCGATAATCAGGGACGTGCTATCGTATCACACAGACGTCGAAATCGTAGAAAATATACTGGCGCAGAACAAACACCTTCTGCATGACGTCGATGAGAAAGAGCGAACAGTCAGAGTTCGATACAGGAAAAAGGCGAGGAATCCACAAGAGTGCCATCCTGTACTTGAGCTCTCTCCAAAAGTGCACAGGCGCTTCATTGATGCGGGTAAAGTTTACATCGGCCTCCAAAGAAGACCAATAATGGATCACTCTCCCCTTGTGCAATGCACAAAATGCCTCGGTTTTGGCCACACAAAAGCAGTGTGCCATGAAAAGGAGGAACTCTGCAGTCACTGCGGAGATACTCACTCATGGGACAAATGCCCGATCAGACTGGAGGGGAGACCCCCCCGATGTAAAAATTGCCTCAAAGCGCACGGCGCCGATACGGACCTGGCACACAATGCTTTTAGCTTTGATTGCCGGGAAAAGCAGAAGTGGGATGCAATAGCACGGTCCCGCATATCTTACTGCTAAGGGCAACCATAATAATATTAACTCCAACATTAGTAGGTCAGACCTCAAAATCATTCAGGTGAACTTGCAACGCTCCAGGGTAGCAACGGCGGAACTACTTCAGGTTGCATCGGATAAAGGAGTGTCGATTGCCATAGTACAGGAACCCTATGTGGGAAAAAATGGCGTTATTAAAGAACATCCCGGCACGCGAGTAGTTCAATGCAGCCTGAATAGACAAAAACCAGTAAAAGCCGCAGTGCTGATTTTCGGAGACCAGCTGGAGATCATCCATGATCCACAGCTGGTTACCGAAACAGAAGCGGCAGTACTTCTCGTTGCAGGAAATTTAAAACTGGGAGTCGTGTCAGTTTACCTCGAGGGAGAGCAAGATATAAATCCCTACCTTAGGCGAATCCAAGCAGCTTGCGCAAAACTACACACAAACAACATCATAGTGGCTGGAGACATAAATGCTTGGAGCCAATGGTGGGGAAGTAATTCCGAAGATGAAAGAGGCGCGGCATATAACACCTTCCTCAATGAAATGGATCTCCATATTCTGAACACGGGTGACACGCCTACCTTCGAAACATACAGAAGGGGGAGAATTTGTTCGAGCATAGTAGACGTCACTGCTTGCGGTTCGTCACTTCTGGGCAATGTGGAGGACTGGAGAGTGGAGAGAAGCCTAATTACATCAGACCACAACGCGATTATGTTTACACTGCGCACCAAAGCAGTCTTGACACAATTACGGCCCTGTCATCATCATCATCATCATTACAGCCTTTCACAAGTCCACTGCTGAACATAGGCCTCCCCCAAGTAATGCCACAAAGCACGGTCCTGAGCCACCTGCATCCATCGACTTCCTGCATGTCTTACCAGGTCGTCACTCCATCTAGTGGGGGGTCGCCCTACACTACGCCTACCGGTACGAGGCTGCCACTCGAGAACCTTTCTTCCCCATCGGTTATCGGTTCTTCGAGCTATATGGCCGGCCCATTGCCACTTCAGCTTACTAATCCGTTGGGCTATGTCGGTCACTCTGGTTTTACTGCGGATATCCTCATTTCTGAGTCTATCACGCAGAGAAACTCCGAGCATAGCCCTCTCCATAGCTCGCTGAGCGACCTTAAGCGTCCTCATACGGCCAGCAGTGAAGGACCACGTCTCAGATCCATAAGTCATCACTGGCAACACGCACTGGTTGTACAATCTAGTTTTTAGAGATTGAGGTATACCTGACGAAAAGATATGTCGTAATTTCCCGAACGCTGCCCAGCCGAGTTGAATCCGTCGATTGACCTCTCGGTCGAAGTTGGACTTACCTAGTCGGACTATTTGTCCCAGGTAAACGTACTCGTCAACAACTTCGAGCATAGTGCTCCCAACAACTACCGGCATAGGTGTGACATGGACATTGAACATGATCTTTGTTTTGTCCATGTTCATCTTAAGACCTATCCGTTGGGAGGCACTATTGAGGTCATTGAGCATAGTGCTTAAGTCCTCCAGCGATTCTGCCATAAGGACTATATCGTCGGCAAATCGAAGGTGAGTGATGTACTCGCCATTGATGTCAATACCGTATCCTTTCCAGTCCAGTAGCTTGAAAACGTCTTCCAATGCAGCGGTGAAGAGTTTCGGGGATATAACGTCACCCTGTCTTACACCTCTCTGCAGTTGGATAGGTTTCGAGCTCTGGTTCTGTACTCGGATAGCCATCGTAGCCCTACTGTACAAACACTTCAGCACTTCGATATACCGACAGTCAACTTGGCACCGCTGAAGGGACTGTAGCACCGCCCAAATTTCGACGGAATCAAAGGCTTTCTCATAGTCCACATACGCCAGGCAAAGTGGCAGATTGTACTCTTCAGTCTTCTGTACAATCTGCCGCAGGGTATGTATGTGGTCTATGGTACTGAAGCCTTTTCGGAAACCGGCTTGTTCGGGAGGCTGGAAGTCGTCAAGTCTGCGTGCGAGACGATTCGTAATGACTCTCGAAAACAGCACGTAGACGCGGCTCAGAAGGGAAATCGGTCTGTAGTTCTTTAAGAGAGCGTTGTCGCCTTTCTTAAAGAACAAGACCACCGCACTTCTGCTCCACGCCTCTGGAGTAGTGCCACCATGGAGGACGGAATTGAAGAGCTTCTGAAGGACTACAAGTACCGGTGTTCCACCCGCTTTCAGAAGCTCCGCTGTAATTCCATCCTCGCCTGGGGCCCTGCCGTTTTTAAGGTGCTGGAGAGCCATTCTAATCTCGCTTAGACTGACGTCCGGGATATCATCGGAATAGTGTCGGATAAGACTTGCTCTTGGATCGTTACTCACACTTGCGTGTGGCTCCAACGATGATTACGGCCCTGTACAACGCGCAAATACAACACCAGAAAGGCAAACTGGTCGGACTTCTCTACACGCTTTAGATCCCTTCTAAAAGAAAGAGCCATAACTCCCACACTAATTGAGGAGGCGGAAATCCATGAGGATCTGGAATCCATCACAATAGCCTACACAAAAGCAATCCAGGAATCTTGTGATGAGACTATTCCGAAAATGGGCATGAGGGGGGTGAATGCAACGCCCCCATGGTGGTCAAAATCCCTCAACCAACTCAAAAAAGAAGTCAATAGGAAAAAAAGACGTATTAGAAATGCGGCACCAAGCAGAAGACAACACGTAATAGACGAATACATAAGTTTTAAACAACAATACATCATAAAAGTTGAGGAGGCGCAAACCGAAAGCTGGAAGGAATTCTGCACGACACAGGAAAGGGAGAGCATGTGGGATAAAATTTACAGAGTTATCCGGAAATCCTCAAGAAGATATGAGGACATGCTCCTAAGAAACATCCAAGGGGAAACTCTGACACCAGAAGAGTCGGCAGAACTCTTGGCCCAAACATTTTACCCTGACGACTGTGTGGAAACAGATCAGCCATACCACACCAAAATACGAGAGCTGACGGAAATCAACAAAGACCTAGGTTTGTCAGAAGATGACCCACCTTTTGCAGAAGCGGAGCTTGAATCAGTGTTACAAACACTAAACCCCAAAAAAGCCCCTGGACCAGACGGGCTAACAGCTGACATCTGCTCCGCTGCAATAAACTGCAACAGGAAGGTATTCTTAGCGATAGACAACAAGTGCTTGAAATTGGCGTACTTTCCCAAGCAGTGGAAAACTGCACACGTGGTCATCATCCGTAAGCCAGGAAAGGATGACTATACACATCCAAAGTCATACCGACCAATAGGTCTTCTGTCAGTACTCGGAAAAATAGTCGAGAAGTTGATGGTGGGCCGACTCCAGTGGTACATCCTCCCAACTCTTAATAAAAACCAGTATGGGTTCATGCCTCAACGTGGTACTGAGGACGCCCTCTATGATCTATTGAAATATATCAATAACGAAGTGAGGAATAAGAAGATCGTCCTTGTTGTTTCATTAGATATAGAGGGAGCCTTTGACAACGCATGGTGGCCAGCATTAAAACTGCAACTAGCCAAAAAGAAATGTCCCAAAAACCTCTACGATATGGTTGGCTCTTACCTTCAAGATCGAAAAATCGTAATTAACTATGCCAGAACAACGAGTGAGAGGGGAACTACAAAGGGCTGTGTTCAAGGATCTATCGGTGGACCAACCTTTTGGAATGTTATCCTAGACTCACTGCTGCACCAACTTACGAACGAAGGGGTGTATTGTCAGGCATTTGCAGATGACGTTGTCTTGGTGTTCTCGAGTCACTCAACGAGTGCCCTGGAGCAACAGGCCAATGACACTTTAAAAAGAGTAAAGAAGTGGGGAACCCAGAACAAGTTAAAGTTTGCAGCGCATAAAACAAATGCAATGCTTGTCACTAAAAAACTTAAATTTGACCACCCCAACCCGCAAATGTCCGGCAGCAGAGTAAACCTCGTAGAGGAAATTAAAGTACTCGGTCTCATCATTGACCGTGGACTCACCTTTAAGCCACATGTAGCAGCCGTATGCAAAAAAGCGGCTGACATATACAAACAGCTTGCATGTGCGGCCAAGGTGACCTGGGGTCTCAATGGTGAGATTGTAAGGACAATATACGTTGCAGTCGTCGAACCCATAGTGATGTACGCTTCGAGCGCGTGGTCCTCAGCAACAGAACTTCAGATGATCAAAGACCAACTCAACACGTTGCAAAGGGGCTTCGCGCAGAAGATCTGTAAAGCGTACCGCACGGTATCGCTCACTTCCGCGCTTGCCATCTCGGGTCTGCTTCCGTTAGACCTGAGAATAAAAGAAGCGTCCAACTTGTACCAAACCAGGAAACAAGGCACACTGGACTATTTACCGCCAGGAAGAGAGCTTGAAAACCGTGTAAATCACTTGGATCAACCTCATCCCTCTAAACTCGTCAAATTGGAATATGAGCTACTGGAAACAATCGAAAACACAAACCTCCACCAACTAACCGGCCCTCACATATACACCGATGGAAGTAAGATAGAAGGGAGGGTCGGAGCAGCTTTAACGTGGTGGGAAGATGGCAGGGAGATCAGTAGTTCCACCTTTAGACTGGATCCATCCTGTACAGTTTTCCAATCGGAGCTCTATGCCTTGCTCAGGGCGACCAAACTAGCAGAATCGAGCACTGAACCAGTCGTAAACATCATGAGCGACTCGAGATCTTCGCTCGATCTGCTGGCGAACCCTAAAGCAAGCCATCCCCTATCAAAGGCCATCCAAGAAAGCATAGGGAAGATGAGAAATGAGGGAAGAGTGATACGGCTGTTTTGGTTGAGGGCTCATGTAGGCACGTCTGGAAATGAGAGAGCTGATGAGCTCGCCAAGGCGGCGGCACTCCGGGAGACAGCCACTCTAGACTACGACAAAATCCCCATGTCCTAC
This sequence comes from Parnassius smintheus behrii, assembly GCA_036936625.1. Taxonomy (NCBI): domain Eukaryota; kingdom Metazoa; phylum Arthropoda; class Insecta; order Lepidoptera; family Papilionidae; genus Parnassius; species Parnassius smintheus. The sequence continues at coordinate 50,553 of JAUPFT010000016.1, forward strand.
GTTAAAAAGAAAATCAGAGAGGAAACCGTTCGAATCTGGCAGGACAGATACGAGACCTCGACCACTGGGCAAGTCACCAAAATATTCCTACCGGATGTTGCAATTGCATACCGGATAGTGAGAAAAACGAAGTTGACACCCACACATGTACAAGTGTTAACAGGACATGGTGGAATTGCGGAGTACTTGCACCGCTTTAAGCTTAAGGATACACCAGGGTGCGAGTGCGATCCCAATGTCAGTGAGTCAGTGTGGCATGTGATTCTGGAGTGTCCCCGCTATCAGGCGGCACGTCTGGATCTCGAGTTTTGCATTAACACCAATCTTGACAAGTCTGACCTACACAGAATCATCGAAGACGAAGACAAAAGGCCCAAATTTCTGGCATTCGTAGAGTCCATCTTTCGCGCTGCTGCAAAGCGTAACGCCACAAACTATCCATTCCCCAGGCAGCAGCAAACCCTTGCGGAATTCGCAGAGGTCTCCGTAAAAGAGAAGAGCATCCCAGCCAATAAAGCAGAACATCAGCTATTAGCATGCGCTGAAAGAGGTAACCCAGGCCTGAGAATTCGAGGAGTAGCTCTCTTCATGGATAACAACACAGAGCGTTTCGGCTTAAGTTTTTGCTTAACAACTGGCCGAAACTATGTCAAAATATCTCCCGGTCTCGCAAGCTTACTAAACGGCAGTACTCTCAAAACGAGCATGAAGCGCAAAACATATGAGGCGCTAGTTGAAATAGAGGTTGCAAAGCAACGATGTCGAATAGTAAGATCGAAAAACAAAACGATCTTGCTGTTCACATGGAGCGAAGAAAAAACCCCATTCGCCCAGGCATGCTCACTGCTAACGAGACTCGGTGAGGAGGAGACAGCTGTCATACCCCGCATCATAAGTGTGGATGCCATGGTGGTCCTATATGAGAAAGGTGAAGTCATGGACCACATTGGTTGCATAAAAGCCTCAAACAAACATGAAATAGTCGTGTATGAGGATAGGGGTGAAAACCTGAGCTTCCTCAAACATCATGACTCGACAAAGGCAACCCAACATCTTGTAGCAAATTCAGAGACACTTAGTGGCTCAGAACGCCTGCAACTGAAAACGGCCAAAGAAAAGGCCGCAGCCAGGGAAAAACTTAGCAAAAGTTCTGAGTCACAAAGCGGGGTAAGTGCACTAATTAAAACCATCGGTGCAGCGGCCCAGAGTATTCCAGGAAGAGCAATGCGAAAGTTGAGTAAGTTAAGACAAGCCGATAACTTAATAAGAGGGCCTCCAAGAGTACTCAAGAAATCCAAACCCACCCACACTAGACCCTGCTCGGGACGTGTCAGCCCTCCAAGACTTCTACCGGCGGTCGAGCCTAAAGACCACATAATCAACGCTTTCCTAGAGTTTAAGGCCCTCATAAAAGCAACTCTTGAGGTGAACCAAACTACTTGCAAGAATATCTTACAAAGTTTCCACCTCGGTAGTCATGAGTTCCTTGGAGTGCAGCTCGAGGAAGCAGAGGCCGCAATTTATGACAACAAAACATCTACTGTCATAAAAGGTAAAATGGGTCATCACATGGCGGCTTATAGCGGGTCGGCGGGCTTCGTAGCCTTGGATGAGGAGGAGACAGAACGACAGGGAAGATTAGTATTCAAAACCCCACCCAACGACCCTATTGTGGTCACCGCCCGTTGTACCAGGGTGATGCTAGAGGACAGGATCCTGAAAATGGCGGAAACCATCTCGGGAGCCTGTGCATTGGGAGATCCTTGGGAAAACTGGACGGTGCCGACGATAAATTGGGTCAATGGAGTCCCGGGATGTGGCAAAACAACTTGGCTTATAAACCAATTCGATGCGGAGGATGATTTTATTGTCACAACAACAACAGAAGCAGCTAAAGATCTTAGAGAAAAGTTAGCCAACCGCATAGCCACTGACGCAAAAACAAAAGTGCGCACTATGGCCTCAGTTTTAGTAAATGGTATGAGAAGGCAAAAGGGAAGATGTACTCGACTTTTAGTCGACGAAGCTCTCATGAACCATTTCGGGGCCATAGTAATGGCAATGCGGCTAAGTGGAGCCGAAAAAATACTGCTTTTTGGTGACATCAATCAACTCCCTTATATCGACAGGGAAAACCTCTTTGCGATGCAATATACTCGCCCAAGCCTCGTAACCACTATCAGCCAAGAGCTCCTGTGTACGCACCGGAATCCGATGGATGTGGCATATGCCCTGAATGAAATCTACAGTGGCATTTATTCATCCAGATCTCAGGTGCACTCACTAGAAAGGAAGAGGTACACGGGAGCCGTCATACCAGGTACCGTGCCCGACACCTTATATCTTGTATTTACGCAAGCAGAAAAGGAGTCCCTTACCAGCCAGGGATATGGTTCGGGTCCCGGGTCGCGAATTTTAACCGTACATGAGGCCCAAGGTCTCACATACGGGAGAGTGGTCATAATGAGGACAACAACAGAGAAGCTCAAAATTTATGAAAGCGTCCAACATGCAGTAGTGGCAGTGTCCAGGCACACAGAAAGCTGTGTTTATTACACGGACGATTGCGACGATGCAACTGGAAGGCTGGTTGAGAGCGCAATGGCTGCGACAACGAAAAGAATCAAAGAATATAATCTGAAAATGGCAATTAGAAACAGAGACGAAGCGATTGTGGAAGCCCTGTCAACAGATATCACAAACAGTTAAAGATGGAGCACTCTCCACGATATTAAGTACAAGGAAAAGGAAAAAAAAAAATCTGGTAATATAAAAATTTACATAGCATGTAAGGCCATGTATATTAAGCACGTAGATTATGTTGATGACTACATAAGGGGGGGGAAAAAAAAAAAAAAGAAAAAAAAAACATAAAACACAAAGTGGGTCGACAATTATTATGTTTAAACATCAAAAAAAAAAGATAAGTAACAACGATGCCCACAAAAAAAAAAAAAAAAACCAAAGAAAAAAACAAAACAAAAATAATAATGAAAAAAAATATTATAAAAAAAAATATAGCGATTAAGTGCATGTCGCATGTAAGCATATTAGTTTGCAGACCTTAAGTATGTAAGATAATAGAAATATATAAAAAAAAAAAAAATACAAAAAAATACAAAAAAAAATCCAAAAAAATATATATATATGTGAACTCACTGCTTAGGCTTAAATATTTAAGTAATGTAAGTAGTGTAAGGAGTATATTTATAACAGTATTTTAAAAGTTAATAAAATAAAGTAAAGCAAAAAAAGGTACGGACTTCGAGTCTGTAGAGTAAACTTATTGTAATAAAAAAAAAAAAAAAAAAACCTAACCTAACCTAACCTAACCTAACCTAACCTAACCTAACCTAACCTAACCTAACCTAACCTAACCTAACCTAACCTAACCTAACCTAACCTAACCTAACCTAACCTAACCTAACCTAACCTAACCTAACCTAACCTAACCTAACCTAACCTAACCTAACCTAACCTAACCTAACCTAACCTAACCTAACCTAACCTAACCTAACCTAACCTAACCTAACCTAACCTAACCTAACCTAACCTAACCTAACCTAACCTAACCTAACCTAACCTAACCTAACCTAACCTAACCTAACCTAACCTAACCTAACCTAACCTAACCTAACCTAACCTAACCTAACCTAACCTAACCTAACCTAACCTAACCTAACCTAACCTAACCTAACCTAACCTAACCTAACCTAACCTAACCTAACCTAACCTAACCTAACCTAACCTAACCTAACCTAACCTAACCTAACCTAACCTAACCTAACCTAACCTAACCTAACCTAACCTAACCTAACCTAACCTAACCTAACCTAACCTAACCTAACCTAACCTAACCTAACCTAACCTAACCTAACCTAACCTAACCTAACCTAACCTAACCTAACCTAACCTAACCTAACCTAACCTAACCTAACCTAACCTAACCTAACCTAACCTAACCTAACCTAACCTAACCTAACCTAACCTAACCTAACCTAACCCCCCCTTCCGTCGCAGACGCACTCTGAGGTGGACGTGCTACATGTTGGTCGAGTGCCGCTCCGCCCGATTTTGTGTTTCAAAAATCGAAAAAAGTGGTTTTTTGTGCTCCGATTTTTACAATTTATGCACCAAAAGTTGCGGGAATAGTTGCCCCAGCTAGTGACAGTTTCTGTTTTTCGCGCCGCGCGCGTTAAGTGTGAAGAAAATCAGTGCAAAGTGCAAATTTTAAATTTTTAAAAACATTGAGCGCGAACGCTGCCTAAACGCGATCTGTGACCCCTGGATATTTTTATATCTGCAGACGGGGCTCGCTGAGCTCTTTCTTGTGACACCTCGACCGGATTTTTCCGGTAGAAACTCACGGAGTTATTAAAGAAAAACAGGGAACCACGTGGACACGTGGTCCTGGATCCAGTGGCCTGAGGACAGCGCGAGGAGGCTCATTCGACGCGGCACGACGCGGCGAGTTCAACGCCGTATCAAGCATAATTTTTAGGTTAGTGGTTGCGGAGTTATTAAAATTTTTAAATTTTTCAAAATTCAAAAATTTTTTATCTCGAAATAAAGATCGACGACACCCCCATATTTTTTATCTAATTTGTAGGGTTCATTAAGCTCTACCAATGTTATAAATTTCAAAATTTTCGGCTGAATACTTTTGGAGTTACGATTTTTTAAAGTTTAAGGGTTGACACGTGGGGGTGTAAATAACAATTTGATCACTTCGCAACCTATTGTAAAAATTAAATAAAGTAGTGTATAAGTATAATCTTAGCTTTTTAGAATAAATTTTTATTTAAAATTTTCGAGTTTTTTCCAATTTTGTTGTAAATTTATATGTTTTTTGCACCCCAAAAATCGGGGTTGAAATATTTTTTGTAGATAATTATAGATTTAGATTGTAAATTAAAAGACGAATCAAACGAGCCCAAGCTCGATAGGATACGACAAATAGGAACGGATTTAGCAGAAATCCTTATAATTGGCAGCCATATTGGCGGCCATTTTGTTTTGATAAAAAGTTGTATAACTTTTGATCTAGACGTCTTAGAAAGACGCGGTTTCTTGTAAGCGCTTAGTTGTGGTGAGCTCTACGATTTGTGATAGTTTGTGGCTCTGGATAGAGTCGACCTCCAGATTGCCAAAAATTTGGCAGGTTTCAAATAGAGGGCAAAACGCCCGTTACGGGAAGCCGTCGCTCGCGTTTCTGCGATCAGCGGTTCTCGAGATATAATTTTTTGAAATTCGGTCTAGACTGAAACCAGATAACCGGCCGCCATCTTGGAAATCTTTAAGGCGTGATATCTCGGAAACCGCTGGTCGTAGAGCTACGCGGTTTTTTCCGTTGACTTTCCCCTGGAAAGCGCTATCGATTGGTGTTAACTGGGCGACTCTATCTAGAGTCACTGTAGAGTTCCACCGTAGAGTCGCGGCGGAAGATATTTTAGATAGTTTTTAAGTAGTTTTAGGTTGAGTAAGGGCCGTAGTATTCTACGGCACTTGATTTTTGACGGAACACTCTCTATTTTTACCCTATACAACCCGCTATTGCGGTAATTTTATTATTGACATTTTTAGTATAAATTTTGACTATTTATTTTGACATTTTATTTTAATTTTATTTATTTTATTAATTGTTGACGCGACCTCCCTGAAAAATGGTTTTGGGACTCCGGACACCAGTCAAGCGGCCGGAAAAAGCGAACCCACCTTCAACTCCCCTTAAGATCGTGAAAAAGCTGCCAAGACAGAGTATGGAGAAGTGGGAGGGGGCGGTTCCCGGGTCGGCTTGTACGGCTGAACCGGGCGCTCCCTCCACCTCTAAGCGCAAGACGTTAACCCCTGAGCGGGTAGAGAGTCCGAAGGGGGTGGGGGTGGCTCCCGAGTCGGCTTATACGGCTGGACCGGGCGCCCCCTCCACCTCTAAGGAAAAGACGCCGACCCCAAAGCGGGTTGAGAGTCCGAAGGGGGGGGTTGAAGTGCTGGTTCACTCACCAGTGGCGACCACCGGGCGGACCAGATTGCAGCGGGCCAAGCACCATTATTTAAAGGCGAAACAGGCGGTGGACTCGTCCAGGAACCTCAGGAGGGATATCAAAGAGACCATCCTGGGGTCCCTGGACGAGCTCAGGAAACTGATTGTTGAGTCCGAAGCCGACCTGAAGGCCGAGAGGGCTCGTAAGGGTACCGGGGGCTCCGTGAAGGGGGTGTCGACGACTAAGGACGCCGACACCACGTTTACGGTGCCCTCGGACTCCGGACTGAGCACCAAACTCGACGAGCACTCTCGGCTTCTCCTGGAGAGTAATGAGCGGATGAAGGCTCTCCAGGAGCAGCTCATTAGGTGCAGCAGGTTGGCCGAGGACCAACAGCGTAGTTACGCCTGCGTGGCTGCTGTGAGGCCGCAGCAGCCAGCGAGACCCGCGGCTCTCCACTCGGTGGTTGTCACCTCCAAGGACGAAGAGGACACAGGAGAGGAGGTCCTTGGAAAGGTGAGGAAAACCCTAAACGCGAAGGAGGGATGGGTTAAGGTCGACCGGGTCCGGAAGGCCAAAGACCGCAAGGTCGTCATGGGCTTTAGCACTGCCGAGGACCGGAGAAAGGCCAAGGAGAGATTGGCGAAGGAAGGGTCGGGCCTCAACGTCGAGGACGTCAAAAATAGAGACCCGCTTCTGATCCTTAGAGGTGTCCTAACAATCAACACCGATGGTGACATTTTAAAGGCCCTAAGGAACCAGAATCGGGACCTCTTTGACGGCCTCGGCCCTGGGGATGACCGACTCGAGGTAAGGTATCGCAGAGGGGCTAGGAACCCGCACGTGGCCAACGTGGTCCTGAGTGCGTCGCCCACCCTCTGGGCGAGGATAACCGGCGTGGGCTCGGTCCACATCGACCTCCAGAGGGTGCGAGCGGAGGACCAGTCGCCACTGGTCCAATGCACGCGATGCCTCGGCTATGGCCACGGGCGGAAGTACTGTAAAGACCCAGCAGACCTCTGTAGCCACTGTGGCGGGCCGCACTTGCGCAATAAATGCGCGGATTGGCTAGCGGGGTCCCCGCCTTCCTGCCGGAACTGTTGTCGCGCGAAGTTTGACAATGTTGAACATAACGCATTTAGCGACAGCTGTCCCGTCAGGAAGAGGTGGGATGACCTCGCCCGGCAATCCGTAGCGTATTGCTGAGGGCGTGCCGGTGAACGCAGTGGTTCTCAAAGTCCTCCAGACGAACCTCCAGCGCAGTAAGTTGGCACACTCCGAGCTGCTGATCGAAGCCTCTAACCAGCGTGCGCGGTTTGCTCTGGTGCAGGAGCCATACGTCGGCGGAACAGGGCGTGTGAAGAGTCAAAGTGGGATCAGAGTCTTCCAGTGTGCGGACCATGGAAGTGGGACTGTAAAGGCCGCGATCATAGTTTTTGACGCGGACCTTCACATAACACAGTACCCGAAACTTACCACGACCAACATCGCAGTGGTGGGGATCCGAGTCCGCAACTGGGAGATCATCCTGGTTTCATTTTACTTTGAGCCTGACCTGCCGATGGACTCGTACCTAGCACATCTGCGCCGGGTGCAGCGTGAGACAGGAGCTCGGAGTGTTATAATTGGGGGCGACTCCAATGCCAAGAGCGTCTGGTGGGGGAGTCCCGTGACAGATCGCCGCGGCGAGGAACTGCACGGCTCACTGGAGGACCTCGGGCTCTGCATCCTGAACCGAGGGGAAACCCCTACATTTGACACTATCCGGGGCGGCGTAAGGTACACCAGTTATGTTGATATAACTGCCGTATCGCCGGACCTGTATAGCTTGGTGGACGACTGGCGCGTGAGTGAGGACCTGACCAGCTCGGACCACAATGGCATATCCTACACATTAAGGACAAGGCACATCAACAAGAATTTCATCAAGCACACGACAAGAATATATTACACTAAACACGCAAATTGGGCCCAGTTTCGTGAGAAACTGGGTCAAATTATCAATAGAGAAAACTTTACATTAGATTATATTAAAAATTTAACACACGGTTCACAATTAGATAACACAATCACAAAATACAACACATTAATTGCCGAAGCATGTGCCTCGTCTATTCCGCCAATTAAGCGAAAGGATGTGTTGAATATGCCATGGTGGAACGAGGGGTTGGCAGCGCTTAAGCGTGAGGTGGCCACCAAGAGATGCAGGATTCGGTGTGCAGCGCCGGTTAGGCGTCAAAAGGTAGTTGGGGAGTACCTCGAGGCGAAGGAGCGTTACGAGACCGAGGTAAGGCAAGCGCAGACGCGTAGCTGGGTCTCCTTCTGCGAACGCCAAGACGGGGAATCGGTTTGGGGGGGTATCTACCGGGTCCTCGGCAGAACCTCCAGGAGAGACGAAGACCCACCGCTGGTGGTGGACAGTATGGAGCTAGACGCCAAGGGCTCGGTGAGGCATATGGCCGAAACCTTTTACCCGGAGGACTCCGAGGGGGATGACTCCGAGGAGCACCGAAGGGTGAGGGTACAAGCTGAGCTCTTTGACGTTGAAACTTCTCCGGAATTGACGGACCCGCCTTTCACTCCTTTGGAGTTGAAATTGGCCTGCCGGTCCTTCAATCCAAAGAAGGCTCCAGGCGCGGACGGTTTTACCGCCGATATATGTTTGCACGCGATAGAATTTGACCCCGAACTCTCACTCGCTCTTTTCAACAGGTGCCTCGAACTCCGGCATTTTCCCGAGCCCTGGAAGGAGGCCACGGTAATCTTCCTCCGCAAGCCGGGGAAGATTACTTATACGACACCACGGTCGTATCGGCCGATCGGTCTCCTTCCGGTGCTGGGGAAGGTGCTGGAGAAAATGCTTGTCACCAGATTAAAATATCATATAGCTCCCAGGCTCAGCACCCGCCAGTTTGGCTTTATGCCCCAGCGGAGTACCGAGGACGCCCTCTATACACTAGTTGAGCACATCAGATTAGGTTTAAAAAACAAAAAGTTGATGACGCTTGTGTCACTGGATATAGAGGGCGCCTTCGACAACGCTTGGTGGCCACGTATCAAAGTCAGACTGGCGGAGGAACGAGTGCCGTTTAACATCAGGAGGCTCCTGGGCAGCTACCTGAGCGGCAGGCATGTTCGCGCACGGTACTGCGGGGAAGAGTGCGTGAGGGAAACCGGGAAGGGTTGCGTGCAGGGGTCTATCGGTGGGCCGATTTTGTGGAACCTCTTGTTGGATCCACTGCTTCGCGAGTTGGAGGCTGGACATCACTATGTGCAGGCATTCGCTGACGATGTGGTGCTGGTCTTTGAAGGTGAGACGGCTCATGAGGTCGAAAGCCGTGCTAATGCCGCCCTCGAGCATGTGAGGGAGTGGGGAGTCCAGAACAAACTGAGGTTTGCGCCGCACAAGACCAGTGCCATGGTCATCACGCGCAGACTGAAGTATGACACCCCACGCCTCCACATGGGCGGGGTCGATATTGGCATGGTCGGAGAACTCAGGTTACTGGGAGTCGTCCTAGACCAGCGCCTGACCTTCAACACGCACGTCGCGAATGTGTGTAAGAAGGCCGTAGCCTTCTACGCCCAGCTTTCGAGAGCCGCGAAGGCGAGCTGGGGCCTCCACCCCGAAGTTATCCGCGCTATCTACAGAGCGGTGGTTGAGCCCGTGATACTGTATGCGGCTGCCGTTTGGGCGCCGGCTGTTGATAAGCTCGGTGTTCGAAAGCAGCTGAACGTGGTCCAGCGGGGTTTTGCGCAGAAGCTGTGTAGGGCATACCGCACCACCTCCCTGAACTCAGCACTGTTGCTCGCTGGGATACTCCCCCTTGACCTGCGGGTCCGCGAAGCCGCGGCGCTGTATGGTGCGAGGAGGGGTATACCCCAGGACGCGATAGGAGATCGGGAGGTGGAACGGATGTCCTCGGCTCTGCGGTCTCCGCATCCCGCTCAGCATATCGACCTGGAGTTCAAGTGCCTGGCGGGCGAGGAACAACTCGCGGTAAATATTGACCACGAACTTAATATCTACACGGACGGCAGTAAGATTCAGGGCAAGGTGGGTGCGGCGTTATCCATATGGAGGGGCGCCGCCGAAACCAAAACCCTCAAGCTTGCTTTGCCGTCCTTTTGTACCGTCTACCAGGCGGAACTCCTGGCGATATGCAGGGCGGCGCGGACGGCCGCAGATAACTCGGCCAGATCAATCGGAATTTATTCTGACTCTCTGTCGGCACTGCAGACAACGATAAATCCAGTTGCCCTCCACCCCCTGGCCGTCGAGGCGCGGGGCCACCTGCACAGGGCTTCGATACAGGGCAAACTTGTCAATTTGTTCTGGATCAAAGCCCACGCGGGACTAGAGGGGAACGAGCGTGCCGACCATCTGGCCAAGGAAGCTGCGCTAAAGTCTAAACGCAGTTTTGACTATGACAGCTGCCCGGTTTCATTCATCAGGCGGAGCATTCGTATGCGATCGCTTGATGAGTGGAACCAACGATACCGGGCCGGTGAAACAGCCGGTATCACCCGGGTCTTTTTCCCGGACGCGATAGCCGCATACCGTGTCATCGGTAAAATGAAGGTGGACAGATTTGTCACTCAGGTATTGTCGGGGCATGGTGGATTCTCCGAGTACTTGCATCGTTTCAAGTGTAAGGAGAGTCCATCGTGCGTCTGCGATCCTGCGTGTTCGGAGTCTGTTCTCCACGTCCTCCTGGACTGCCCGGCCCATGACCGTGAGAGGCAGGAGCTGGAGTTCTTATTGGACTGCAAACTAGAACTAAGTACGCTTCCGGATATTGTACTGGGTAAAAATAGAGACTTGTTCCTCAAATTTTGTAAAAAACTGTGCATTACTGTAAATAAAAGAAATAGAGTGTAAGTTATGCTAAGTAATTATATTGATATATAAATATATTAGCATAAATAAATTGTAATTAGGAACATAGTTTTAAGTTAGATTTAATGTAGAACGTAATTAAAGTTTTATTGTTCCCCCCTTCACTGTCCCCGCCCCCTTTGTGTTTCAATTAGAATGTAAGTACACTATGGCCTTCAGCCCATGATTGAAAGATGATGTAAGTGAGATGAAAATGGGATGCTGAATGGCTGACGAGCAGAGTATAAGATATGATGTATGAATGAGTTTTTGAAGATAAATAAACAAATAAGATAATAAAGACAAATTGTAAAAACAGTCTCCCAAAGTCTCAGGGAGGTCTTTAAATAAAAAAAAAAAAAAAAAAAAAAAAAAAAAAAAAAAAAAAACCTAACCTAACCTAACCTAACCTAACCGAACGTGGTCCGAGACGAAGCGGCGTAAACGACAATCAAATGGATGTTAAATGACATAACCGCAACAACTTTACTTACAATTAAAATTGGAAAATTTTTGTTAATTATAGTTGTTAGTTATAAGTTAAGCATTAAGTATTAGATGTTTAATATCCATAGTTTAAGATGCATGAAAAAAAAACCCTGGCAAAAAAAAAAAAAAAAAAAAAATTATGAATTAGTTATCAGTTAGTAATAAGTATGTAGACAAAAGTTTTAAAACCATAGTTTAAGATGCATGAAAAAAAAAGAGAAAAAAAAGAAGAAGAAAAAAAAAAGAGAAAAAAAAGAAGAAGAAAAAAAAAAGAGAAAAAAAAAGGAACAAAATAAACAAACCAAAAAAAAAAAAGAAAAAGAAAAAAAAGAGGAAAAAAAAAATTACACTAACCGTTAGATATAAGGCATGATATTATAGTAATCTATGTTAATGGAAAAGTATATTAAAAAAAAAACGCGGAGAGATGTTAAAGCTTAGAAACTACATATGTAATGTCATAACAATTATAAAAAAAAAATGTAATAAAGGGTACGGACTACGAGTCTGTAGAGTAGAAATAATAATTATAAAAAAAAAAAAAAAAAACCTAACCTAACCTAACCTAACCTAACCTAACCTAACCTAACCTAACCTAACCTAACCTAACCTAACCTAACCTAACCTAACCTTCTTCTTATCGAATCCTCCGACCCTAGGCACACAAGTGAAGATGTTGTCAGTACCATTAAAGATAATATTGACGTGGTGCAACTAGGAGTGGGAGTAAATAATGTCAGACGAGTCAGAAATCAAAAGGTGGTCATTACGTGCAATACAGAAGAAGACCGTAGTAAGTTACATAGTGCGATCAAAAATTCTGATAAAAAGCTCACAGTGTCAAAATCATCTACTAAAAACCCACTCATAAAGTTAATAGGAATATCGAATGATCTCAATAATAAAAAAATAGAGGAAGCACTCGTAAAGCAGAACGTGAAGCTATTCAAAGATATAGAAAAAGATGATATTAAGATTAAGGTCCTAAGACGAATAAAAGGTCGCACAGAAGCAGTTAATAACATAGTTATCGAAGTAAGCCCTTGCGTCTGGAAGGCCATTAAAGACCAAAAGGTGCATGTTGGCTACCAAATAGTCCCAGCTATAGATCAGTCACCTATAGTCCAGTGCTATCGATGCATGGGCTTCGGACATAGAGCAAGCGAGTGTGCAGCTGATAAATCAACCTGTGGTTATTGCGCAGGCGAACATGACAGCAGACAATGTCCACGAAATAATGGAGCACCTTCATGTGCGAACTGCATTAAAAATAAAGTCAAGGGGGACCATAGTCACGCAGCATACAGTGCTGAATGCTTAGTATGGCAAAAATGGGACCGAATAGCGAGATCCTTAGTTGCATACTGCTAAAGTAGATCAGAAAAATGAAATCGAACAGACACAGATCAGCACAAACATTATAAATAGTATGCCAGAAGACACGCAAACCGTAAAAATCGTGCAAGTTAATCTTGGGCGAGGAATGGCGGCATATAAAGAATCTTTACAAATGGCCGTCAACCAAAGAATTACACTTCTCTTACTGCAAGAACCATATATCGGTTCAAAAGGGCATGTTACTTGTATTCGCCGCGTTATACAAAAATTGACTAACATAATTGATAAACCGGTTAAATCGGCAGTCATCGTTGTTGATCCCACGTACTTAATTATAGAAAATCCAGAATACATAAGTGAAAATATAGTAGGCTTTATAATTAAAGTAGGAAACCGTAGTTTAGGAGTAATTAATGTGTACTTGGAAAAAAATGGGGACCTAGATGAAGATATCAGAAATATTGTGAAAATTGCACAGAACATGGACACCGAGGACATCATCTTGGCAGGGGACTTTAATGCAAAGAGTCCTTGGTGGGGTAGCAGAGAGGAAGACAGGAGGGGATTTCACTTATCGGAAATGATAGCTGAGATGGACATGAACATACTAAACCAAGGAAATGACCCTACATTCTATCAGTATCGAGCTGGAAAACTCCATAGCAGTCTGGTGGATGTAACCGCTTGTACATCTGCGTTACTACACAAGGTAGAGAAATGGAGAGTAGATCCAGACTTCGTTACACTTTCTGACCATCGAGCAATTCAATTCCAAATAAAAATTATCATAAATAAACAAAAAATTTCCTCCAGAAAGTCTACACGGCTATTTAACACCGCTAAGGCAAATTGGTCAATTTTTAGAGATGTTTTTAAAGAAGGGTTAAAAAATGATAATATTACAGAAATAAAAGTTAATCTGATAAAAACAACAAATGATTTGGAAGACATTTTAGAGAAATACATTAAACAAGTCAGCATTGCCAGTAAAAGGGCAATACCACCTATCTCTAAAAAAATTAACACAACCTGCACTCCCTGGTGGACTAAGGAGTTAGGAGCTGAACGACGAGATTTAATAAGATTAAGAAGAAGAATAAGATTTGCAAACGCAAGGCGTAAACCCTTCCTTATCCAAGAATTTACAGCAGCCAAAGAAAAATATGTGAGTAATATAATGTCTACAATTACTGCGAGCTGGAAGGAGCTATGTACAAAGCAGGAAAAAGAGACAGTATGGCAGAGCATTTACAGAATTATTAGGAAATGCACAACAACAAACGAAGACAAACTTTTGCGTTTAGGAGAAAAAACTCTCAATCCGGATGATTCAGCTAAGTTACTAGCTAAAGTATTCTACCCTGAAGATGAAGTAAATAAGGACACCGAAGAACAAGGAAAAGTTCGTGATGAATCGAATGCAATTATTAAAGATCTAAGATATGACTCTATTAATTTTCCGAAATTTACCGAAGAAGAAATAGAAATGGTACTACAAAGAATAAGCCCCAAAAAGGCACCAGGAGAAGATGGTATAACATCAGACATCTGCTATGAGGCTTACAAAACTTCACCGTCAACGCTGAAGGCAATTTTCAACAAGTGTCTAGAATTAGGGCACTTCCCCGAGATCTGGAAAAAGGCTGTAATAAAAGTCATTCCAAAGCCTGGGAAAGATGATTATTCAATACCTAAATCATACCGACCCATTGGATTACTACCGGTATTTGGGAAGATTTTAGAAAAATTATTTGTAGGGAGACTTCTATGGCAGTTAGGAAGTGAAGATAAACTCAACAGCTCGCAATACGGATTCATGCCACAGCGCAGCACAGAAGACGCTTTATATGATACAATGACGGTGATAAGACAGGGCATCAAAGAAAAAATGATCATTGTAGTGGTATCTCTCGACATTGAAGGGGCATTTGATAATGCTTGGTGGCCCCAAATAATCACAGAAATGAAAAAGAAAAGGGTTAGTCCAGAGATTTTCAGGTTAGTCACTAGTTACCTGACATCTAGAAGTATCTTACTAAAGTATGCAGGAGCAGAAGTCACAAAATCAACCACCAAAGGCTGTATACAAGGGTCTACCTGTGGACCTATCCTCTGGAACATTCTTTTAGATCCCCTTCTCGAATTAATTTCAAAATTAAATGTCCGTATACAGGCGTATGCGGATGACATAATTGTTATTGCAAAAGGACATTCAGCTAATGCAGTAGAAGAAAAGCTAAATCCGGCTTTAGAACAAATAGTGGCATGGGGGGAAAAATACAAATTGAACTTTGCACCACATAAAACTCAAGCAATAGTAATCACAAAAAAGCTATCCTATGAAATTCCTACAATTAAAATGAATAATGTCATTATCAAACCATCTTCGAGTCTGAAAGTACTTGGTGTTACTTTTGATAGAAATCTAAATTTTGTAGAACATTTAGATGAAGTTCTCAGAAAAGCACTGAACATCTATAAAACCATATCGAGAACAGCAAGAGCCAACTGGGGTCTTAACACAGATATAGTGAAAATAATATATGTAGCTGTAGTGGAGCCAACTATTCTTTATGCGGCAAGTGTATGGGCCACGGTAGCGAAAAAAGAATACATGAGGAAAAGATTAGAACGTATTACAAGAATGTTTGCAATTAAGATCTGCAAAGGCCACAGGACAATCTCATTCACGTCAAGCGTGTTACTATCAGGAATCATCCCTCTTGACTTAAGAGCATTGGAACATCTTTCACTCTATGAAATCAAGCGAGGAAAGCCACTAACACAACTACCAGGAAGAACCATAGAAAAACCAGTAAGCCCATTCTGTTTACCCCATCCCGCGGAAAGGTATCGTGTATCTTTCAAGATGTTAGTTACACAAGA
Source organism: Parnassius smintheus behrii (assembly GCA_036936625.1). Lineage (NCBI taxonomy): Eukaryota > Metazoa > Arthropoda > Insecta > Lepidoptera > Papilionidae > Parnassius > Parnassius smintheus. Next base: position 66,126 of record JAUPFT010000016.1, read on the forward strand.
AGAAGAAAACGCAATCGACGGCCTTAAGCCGAGAATATACACGGACGGCAGTAAGTTAGAAGACAAAGTAGGTGGCGCTGTCAGTGTGTGGAGAGAGGGGAAAGAAATACTCAAATCAACATTTAGGTTAGAAAGTTACTGCAGTGTCTATCAGGCTGAACTTACCGCGATTCTTAAAGCACTTAACATGATGTGCAAGATCAGTAAATTAAAGAAAGCGATAATACTAAGTGACTCACGATCAGCTTTAGAGTGCCTAACTGACAGCTCATCTCTCCAGCCTCTTGCAGTTGAAATACGAAAACGCTTAAGAGAATTAAAAAATAAAGACGGTGATGTTGAGTTGTACTGGGTCAAAGCGCATATAGGTATACCCGGCAACGAAAGAGCTGATGAACTTGCAAAGAAGGCAGCACTGTCAAACAAACAAGCTGCAGCTTATGATAAGTGCCCCCTGTCCTTCGCGAAGCGACTCATCAGGGACTCTACCTGCATGAGGTGGCAACAACGATACAATGAAGCTACAACAGGAGCAGTCACGAAGATATTCTTTCCAGACATAAGACAAGCACACAGTACACTTAAAAATATTAAACTAGATAACGTTAAGACGCAATTGTTAACAGGTCATGGAGGTTTTAAGGCGTATTTATTCAAATACAAATTAACGCAGTCCCCATCTTGTGCATGCAGTAGTGAAATAGACGAAACAATTTTACACCTGTTAATAGATTGCCCGAGATTCGCTTTGATAAGATTGGAATGCGAGCAGAAGATGGGAATTGCAATAAATGATACTTCCCTAAAATACGTTATTAACAACGATGACTGTCGGACCCATTTCCTAAAATATGCAGAAATAGTCGTTCGTACCGCAGGAAAAGCAAATGGGTCCAAAATAGCATAGTTTTATAAGTTAAAAGTATATAAAATTAAAGCAATGGACAATTGCATTAAAATTGTACAAGGTAACTATGATAATATAATAGTAACTTAATATAATAGTAAGTATATATATATATAAACAGTAAAATAATAATATAAAAACAAGTTTATTTAGTAATTATTATATGTATAAAGTTAGGTGTAACTGTAAATAACTGTTAAAAAAAGGAAAAAGGTTGTAACAGAATTTAACGCAAAAAATAGCTTAAATTTGTGATAGGAGTAAATATGTATAAACAAAATAAAAAAAATAAAAAAATAAAAAAATAATTGATAGCACAGGAAAATAATAACAAAAATATTTTGCAAAAATAAGTTTGTAATATTGATAAGAAAATTTACTATTTATAGTGAAACAAGTAAATGTATTTTTGTAAGCATTCGAAATAGTATCAACAAATTTTGTAGACACCAGCTTATAGTAATCTTTGTAAAGTAGCAATAAGATGGGAAAAAAAAAAAGAAAAAAAAAAAAAGATAATAATATACAGGTAAAAAAAAAGTAACCAAGGGTGCTGCATGTATAGCAGCAGTAGAACAGAAAAAAAAAAAAAAAAAAAAAAAAAAAAAAAAAAAAAAAAAAAAAAACCTAACCTAACCTAACCTAACCTAACCTAACCTAACCTAACCTAACCTAACCTAACCTAACCTAACCTAACCTAACCTAACCTAACCTAACCTAACCTAACCTAACCTAACCTAACCTAACCTAACCTAACCTAACCTAACCTATTATAAAAGCTATTATAAAAGAACTAGAAAATAAACGAGTCGAACCAACTATGCTAAGACTTATTACTAGCTATCTGTCTGACAGAGAAATCACCTTAAACTATGCAAATGAAACAGCAAGCCTACCCACAAGCAAGGGATGTATCCAAGGCTCAACTTGCGGACCCATGCTGTGGAATATCCAATTGGATCCATTGCTACAAGCAACAGAAAACGCACCTGCGCATGTACAAGCCTTTGCAGACGACATATTAGTTTTAGCCTCAAGCAAGGATGGAGAGCAATTGGAGAAAGATATAAATAACACCTTAAAAATAATAACAGAATGGGGACGCAAGCACAAACTGAAATTTGCCCCTCATAAAACACAAACGATCATCATCACCAAAAAACTCAGATACCACTGCCCAAAGCTACTTATTGATGAAGTTGTACTAACATACTCGGACCACCTAAAAATACTTGGACTTATAATAGATAAAAATTTGAATTTTAAGCCGCATATAGACTTTGTCTGCTGCAAAGCCATCAACCTATACAAAATCGTATCTAGAGCTGCAAGAGCACAATGGGGCTTGAACTCGGACATTGTACGAACAATCTACCTAGCAGTAGTGGAACCCACCATCCTTTATGCAGCCAGCTGCTGGGCAGAAACTACAAATAAAAAGTATATTGAACGAATCCTCAACAGAATAACACGCATGTTCAGCATCCGCATATGTAAAGGACACAAAACTATCTCCCTCGTCTCAAGTGCACTTCTAGCTCAAATTATTCCATTAGCTCTACGAGCTAAAGAAAACGCGGAGATATACGAAATCAAGAGAGGTAAACCTATAAAGTCACTCCCAGGAAGGTGCCTAGAGACGAGAATTAGTCCATATCTTCTACCACACCCTGCTGACAGACGACAAAGAGACTTTAAGTTAATAACAACGCAAGAAGACATAGACAACATTAATAACAACTGGATAAATATTTATACAGATGGAAGCAAGATGAACAATAAGGTCGGAGCTGCAATTACGGTCTGGCAAAACGGTAAAGAAATCAAAACCATTACTTGTAGACTTGAGAGCTATTGCAGCGTCTATCAAGCGGAATTGATAGCCATCCTAAAAGCGATCAAATTCTTAATAGATAAAAAACATTCTCAAGCCAATATTCTAAGCGATTCCAGATCAGCAATAACAACCATCTGCAACGCATCAGCACTGAACCCCATCGCTGCAGAAATAAATTCAGAACTTAACATCCTAGAAATAAGAAACGGGAAAATAAATTTTTACTGGATAAAGGCTCATTGTGGGCTAATGGGAAACGAGAGAGCAGATGAGTTAGCCAAATATGCCGCTACTCATAAAAAGCAGAGACCCGCATACGACTTGTTCCCATTGTCATACGCCAAGTACCTTACCAGAAGCCACACCTTGCTAAATTGGCAACACAAGTACGAAGAGGCATCCACCAGCGAAACCACAAGAACTTTCTTCCCGAGCATCACGACGGCATACAATATACTTAGACATATAAGCTTAACCAACATCATAACACAGTTACTAACCGGTCACGGTGGAAATAAAGCCTATCTTTACAGGTTTAAGTTGGCACCGTCCCCACACTGCACATGCGATAATAGCTCACACCAAACACTTGAGCATATAATTTTAGATTGCCCACGTTTTGGCAAAAAAAGATACGAGTGCGAGTGCAGCATGGGAATGGACTTAAACTCTAAGAATCTAAGTTTAATAATGGCAGATGACTATTGCAGATCTTATTTTATAGGCTTCGCTCTCTCTATATTAAAAGTCATAAATAAAGAGAACGGAAGCAAAGTTATGGACTAGTTAATATACAATTTGATTATATTATGCGCAATAGTATAAGAATGTTGATACTGTACGCATATTTATATGTAAGGATGTGGTAATGTATAAGTATGTATGAATCTATATGTATAGGTATGTATGTATATATGCGTATGTGAGCGTATGCATTTATATGTAATAATATAATGTTAAGGATTAAAATAGAATAGTATTGTGAATTAGTGTAAATAGAAAGTAATTAATAAGGAAGCAACTATAAGAGAAAAATATAAAAAAAAAAAACATAATAATGCATATCACACATACAAGATCAAGTGAAAAATATTGTATGTCAAGTTGTAGCAGTATTTTAAAAACGAATAATATCTTAAAAAAAAAGGAAAAAAAAAAGAATGTAAAAATAACAGTAAAGCACAATGCTCCAGTAATACACAATGTAATCGTAAGTCATGTATATTCTAATACTAGTGTAAGGAAGATGTAGGATAATAATTAGCTATTGTATTGTATATTGTTCTGCATTTTTATTTGTATTCTATTCAAAACCATATACGAATGTAAATAAACAATAGTGGAAAGTTCGAATGTTATATAGATTAAGATATCTAGAAATGTATAATGCATGATATATGTAAGATAATAAGGTCTATGCAATACCTATGTAAAAATTATAATAACGACACGACCGGACAAAAAAAAAAAAAAAAAAAAAAAAAAAAAAAAAAAAAAAAAAAAAGCAGATATATAAAAGGCACAAAGAATAACATAAACAGAAAAAAGAGTACCGCAGAATAGTGGTAGTATGAAAGAATAAAAAAAAAAAAAAAAAAAAAAAAAAAAAAACCTAACCTAACCTAACCTAACCTAACCTAACCTAACCTAACCTAACCTAACCTAACCTAACCTAACCTAACCTAACCTAACCTAACCTAACCTAACCTAACCTAACCTAACCTAACCTAACCTAACCTAACCTAACCTAACCTAACCTAACCTAACCTAACCTAACCTAACCTAACCTAACCTAACCTAACCTAACCTAACCTAACCTAACCTAACCTAACCTAACCTAACCTAACCTAACCTAACCTAACCTAACCTAACCTAACCTAACCTAACCTAACCTAACCTAACCTAACCTAACCTAACCTAACCTAACCTAACCTAACCTAACCTAACCTAACCTAACCTAACCTAACCTAACCTAACCTAACCTAACCTAACCTAACCTAACCTAACCTAACCTAACCTAACCTAACCTAACCTAACCTAACCTAACCTAACCTAACCTAACATAACCTAACCTAACCTAACCTAACCTAACCTATGCGCTGAAAGAGGTAACCCAGGCCTGAGAATTCGAGGAGTAGCTCTCTTCATGGATAAAAACACAGAGCGTTTCGGCTTAAGTTTTTGCTTAACAACTGGCCGAAACTATGTCAAAATATCTCCCGGTCTCGCAAGCTTACTAAACGGCAGTACTCTCAAAACGAGCATGAAGCGCAAAACATATGAGGCGCTAGTTGAAATAGAGGTTGCAAAGCAACGATGTCGAATAGTAAGATCGAAAAACAAAACGATCTTGCTGTTCACATGGAGCGAAGAAAAAACCCCATTCACCCAGGCATGCTCACTGCTAACGAGACTCGGTGAGGAGGAGACAGCTGTCATACCCCGCATCATAAGTGTGGATGCCATGGTGGTCCTATATGAGAAAGGTGAAGTCATGGACCACATTGGTTGCATAAAAGCCTCAAACAAACATGAAATAGTCGTGTATGAGGATAGGGGTGAAAACCTGAGCTTCCTCAAACATCATGACTCGACAAAGGCAACCCAACATCTTGTAGCAAATTCAGAGACACTTAGTGGCTCAGAACGCCTGCAACTGAAAACGGCCAAAGAAAAGGCCGCAGCCAGGGAAAAACTTAGCAAAAGTTCTGAGTCACAAAGCGGGGTAAGTGCACTAATTAAAACCATCGGTGCAGCGGCCCAGAGTATTCCAGGAAGAGCAATGCGAAAGTTGAGTAAGTTAAGACAAGCCGATAACTTAATAAGAGAGCCTCCAAGAGTACTCAAGAAATCCAAACCCACCCACACTAGACCCTGCTCGGGACGTGTCAGCCCTCCAAGACTTCTACCGGCGGTCGAGCCTAAAGACCACATAATCAACGCTTTCCTAGAGTTTAAGGCCCTCATAAAAGCAACTCTTGAGGTGAACCAAACTACTTGCAAGAATATCTTACAAAGTTTCCACCTCGGTAGTCATGAGTTCCTTGGAGTGCAGCTCGAGGAAGCAGAGGCCGCAATTTATGACAACAAAACATCTACTGTCATAAAAGGTAAAATGGGTCATCACATGGCGGCTTATAGCGGGTCGGCGGGCTTCGTAGCCTTGGATGAGGAGGAGACAGAACGACAGGGAAGATTAGTATTCAAAACCCCACCCAACGACCCTATTGTGGTCACCGCCCGTTGTACCAGGGTGATGCTAGAGGACAGGATCCTGAAAATGGCGGAAACCATCTCGGGAGCCTGTGCATTGGGAGATCCTTGGGAAAACTGGACGGTGCCGACGATAAATTGGGTCAATGGAGTCCCGGGATGTGGCAAAACAACTTGGCTTATAAACCAATTCGATGCGGAGGATGATTTTATTGTCACAACAACAACAGAAGCAGCTAAAGATCTTAGAGAAAAGTTAGCCAACCGCATAGCCACTGACGCAAAAACAAAAGTGCGCACTATGGCCTCAGTTTTAGTAAATGGTATGAGAAGGCAAAAGGGAAGATGTACTCGACTTTTAGTCGACGAAGCTCTCATGAACCATTTCGGGGCCATAGTAATGGCAATGCGGCTAAGTGGAGCCGAAAAAATACTGCTTTTTGGTGACATCAATCAACTCCCTTATATCGACAGGGAAAACCTCTTTGCGATGCAATATACTCGCCCAAGCCTCGTAACCACTATCAGCCAAGAGCTCCTGTGTACGCACCGGAATCCGATGGATGTGGCATATGCCCTGAATGAAATCTACAGTGGCATTTATTCATCCAGATCTCAGGTGCACTCACTAGAAAGGAAGAGGTACACGGGAGCCGTCATACCAGGTACCGTGCCCGACACCTTATATCTTGTATTTACGCAAGCAGAAAAGGAGTCCCTTACCAGCCAGGGATATGGTTCGGGTCCCGGGTCGCGAATTTTAACCGTACATGAGGCCCAAGGTCTCACATACGGGAGAGTGGTCATAATGAGGACAACAACAGAGAAGCTCAAAATTTATGAAAGCGTCCAACATGCAGTAGTGGCAGTGTCCAGGCACACAGAAAGCTGTGTTTATTACACGGACGATTGCGACGATGCAACTGGAAGGCTGGTTGAGAGCGCAATGGCTGCGACAACGAAAAGAATCAAAGAATATAATCTGAAAATGGCAATTAGAAACAGAGACGAAGCGATTGTGGAAGCCCTGTCAACAGATATCACAAACAGTTAAAGATGGAGCACTCTCCACGATATTAAGTACAAGGAAAAGGAAAAAAAAAAAATCTGGTAATATAAAAATTTACATAGCATGTAAGGCCATGTACATTAAGCACGTAGATTATGTTGATGACTACATAAGGGGAAAAAAAAAAAAAAAAAGAAAAAAAAACATAAAACACAAAGTGGGTCGACAATTATTATGTTTAAACATCAAAAAAAAAAAGATAAGTAACAACGATGCCCACAAAAAAAAAAAAAACCAAAAAAAAAAAACAAAACAAAAATAATAATGAAAAAAAATATTATAAAAAAAAAATATAGCGATTAAGTGCATGTCGCATGTAAGCATATTAGTTTGCAGACCTTAAGTGTGTAAGATAATAGAAATATAAAAAAAAAAAAATACAAAAAAATACAAAAAAAAATCCAAAAAAAAATATATATATGTGAACACACTGCTTAGGCTTAAATATTTAAGTAATGTAAGTAGTGTAAGGAGTATATTTATAACAGTATTTTAAAAGTTAATAAAATAAAGTAAAGCAAAAAAAGGTACGGACTTCGAGTCTGTAGAGTAAACTTATTGTAATAAAAAAAAAAAAAAAAAAAAAAAACCTAACCTAACCTAACCTAACCTAACCCAATAGGTTTTTTGCATCCGATTTTCGCGTGTGATATGTCAAAAGTTGCGTTTTGACTCGCGGTTTAAACTAGTGAAAACAGCAAGAAAATCGGAGTTTTTGTGAAAAAGATATAGTGAAAATAGTGATTTTCAAAAATTTTTAAAACTTCAAAGTGAAACGCTGTGCGATTAGTCGCCTTTACCCCTATTTTTTAAAGTGCGGCCTTGAAGCTACTCGCGGCCCCCACCCCTGTGCAAAAATTGAGATTTCTCGGAGCCACAGTCTTCGAGAAAAACCCAAAAAAACAAGTGCCACGTGGGCACGTGTTTGGTGAAGCAGAGTCGTGCGGCTATTTTTGAAGTCGGATTTTGGTAGTACGCACGGAGAGGAGCCGGGAGCAAGTTTCAGGACAATTTTAAGTTAAGTGGTTTGCGAGATATTGAACTTATAAAATTTGACGAAAATTGATATCTCAATAAATTTAAAAATAAAGTGACGACCCGTTATTTTTATTTTCAAATAGTGTCAAGAAGAACATTAGGAATATATGTACAAATTTTTGGATTTTTCTAGTGAGCAGTTTTTTAGTTATAAAATTTTTAATATTTTTTAGTTAACGTGTGCTACCCCCACAATAGTAATTTATATAAATTAGGACTTTTGGACTTTGTATTTCCGTAAAATGTCTTCAAAAAGTACTTTATATAAAACGTCTAAAGCAAAGCAAACGAAGGGACCAAGTTCAACTCCTAGTACAACCCTAAGAAAAAAAGTGCTTATGCAAAATGCGGCATCTACACAAAAAGAAGAACCTATGGCTCAATCATTCGTAGACGTGCGCACTCCCAATTTTGAAAGTGAACTTACTTTTATGGTACAATCTTCGCCGACAATTTCAAAACCATCCGTAATTACCCAGGAAACACAAGCAGAAAACGCAGACCCAGATGACAACAGTTCAGCAACTATGGATATGGAGGCTGAACTAGATATTTTAGGTATAGATAAACCAATAATCACGCGAACTGATGATGAATGGTCTGACGTGGATAGTGTGGTTAGCGGCTGTAGCAAGCGATCAAGCATTTTACCCCCGGCATACAGACGAGCAGGCATATCAATGGATCTAGCTACACAAAGAGCAAATGATTTTTTGCTCACAGGGAAGGAAGCACTCGAAAAGGCTGGGAATATGAAGCGAGAGTGCAAAACTGAGGTACATGAATGTTTGCAAGGAATGTATGAGATCGCCCTCTCACTCTCTGATTCGAGATCCCGGCACCGCTTGTCTTTGGAACAAGAGCGCAGTAGAGCAGCCAAAGAACTGGTAAGAGTCGAAAGAGCTCATAATAAACAATTAACAGAACTACATACAAAATATACGCACAAACTTAACGAAGCATACGAAGCCATCCAAGAGACAAATAAAGCTGTTGAGGCTATCCGTGGTTGGCTTAATTTCGAAATGGATGGAGCAATAAAAACGATTCAAAATATACAAAAGGAGCTACATATATCAAATGCAACACCTATTCTAGAACCAGCTACCGATAAAGCCAATGAGAATGGATACGAAATAGAAGAGAAGCTGACAAATATTTCATCGCAAGCTAATGAAACTATACAACATATTAAAGACCTTCATTCAGCATTTGAGCGAATAATGAACAGAGAGCAGACCCACGTCACTCAGCCAGAAGTCCTGGAATATAAAAATAGCTCTTTAGAGTCACAGTTGAACTCAATTTCAATTCTTGTCACAGAAACAAAGAATTTAATCAAAGAATTACAGAGCAGACCCAATGTCATAAAACAAACTGAAGAGGTACAAAGTGAACAAACAAAAATAATAACCGACACACTAACTCAACAAATCAATAAAATGATTATTGAACTGAACGACATAAAAGAACTGGAACTGAGTCAAATAGCTTGCCAAGGAAATCCTGGTATTGGTGCCGAGCTCATTATGGTAGAAATAAGGGAAAAGTTAAGCGAAATCCTGAATCAATGCTGCGGGACAGCAACATCGACAAACACACCCGCCACTAACATTTCTGAGGGTATTATAAGCAAAAAAACTGACCGAAAGGCAGATATAATAAAAGAGTCTACACCACCTGGGGCTCCCACGCGCTCTTATGCAGAGGTGTTGGCGAGGCCTCACTTTGCTCTAATCGTAGAATCCGCTGACCCCAGACACACTAGTGATGACGTAGCAAAAACAGTCAAGAGCCATGTTGATGTTGTGGAGCTTGGATTAGGAGTGAACAACGTTAGAAAAATCAAAAACCAAAAAATTATTATATCTTGTGATAGCGAGGATGACAGAAGCAAACTGCAGGAGGCAATAAAGAACTCGGACCAAAAATTAACCGCTGCGAAAACAGTATCTAAACAGCCTTTGCTTAAATTAGTCGGAGTAATAAACGATCTGGACAATAGTAAAATTGCAGATGCGGTATTTAAACAGAACTCTAAACTACTATCCGACATAAAACCAAGCGAAAAAAGGCTAAAAGTACTAAGGCGGACAAAGGGTCGCACAAAGGAAATTACTAATATTATATTAGAAGTAAGTCCCCCTATTTGGAACGCACTAAGGAATCAAAAGCTGCATATTGGGTACCAAATAGTATTAGTGGTGGACCAATCCCCGATTATCCAATGTTACCGGTGTATGGGATTTGGTCACAGAGCCGTGGAATGCAGAGCGGAGGAACCCAAATGTGGATTTTGTGCATTGAATCATGATACTCGGGAATGCCCAAATAGAAATAAAAACTCAACATGCGTCAACTGCAGATCTAAAAAATTTGATGACGTATCCCATACAGCATATAGCGCTACATGCCCAGAATGGAAAAGATGGGATCGGATAGCGAGATCCGTAATAGCTTACTGTTAAGTTCGACGCGGTAGTCTCTTCTGATAACACATTACTTAAAGTTCTGCAGTGTAACCTTGGTAGGGGTCTCGTAGCTACACAGGAGTGCTTACAAAACGCTACAAGAAATAAAACATCTATTGCACTTCTCCAAGAACCGTATGTAGGTGCATCGGGTAATGTGAATATATCATACAAAACAGTTCAGAAAATAGATAATCGATCTAAGCCTGTAAAGTCTGCTGTTGTTGTCATTGACCCCAATATATTAATAATCGAAGATAGTAAATTTATCACAGAAAATATAGTAGGTGTTATTATTGTAAATAAAAATAATAATATTGGATTGATCTCGATATACTGGGAAGACTATGAAAACATCGAAAATTACATACAGCAATTGAATACTATTATTAAAAATATGAATACACCTTTTATAATTATTGGAGGCGACTGCAACTGTAATAGTCAATGGTGGGGATGTGACAATGAGGATGCCAGAGGAATATTGCTCTCGGAGTTCCTTGCTGAAGCAAGTTTGGAAATTGTTAATGAAGGCCGTACTCCTACATTCTATACCATAAGACAGGGAGCAGAATGCAAGAGCATAGTAGATATAACAGTTTGCTCTGTACCTACTATGACTAAGGTATTGAACTGGACAGTCAACCCAAACATAGTCACCACCTCAGATCATAGAGCAATAACTTTCGACATATGCATAGGTCCTGAAGAAACAAGGAAGGGGATTAGAAAATCTACCAGGATTTACAATTCCACTAAGGCCGACTGGAATAGATTTAATAAAGAACTTATAACAAATTTGGAAAATGAAGGATTAAATACGAAAGAAGTGACACACATACAGACTGGAAAATATCTCGAAGACGCTATATTAAAATTAAATAAATGCATAACTAAAGCCTGTGATAAATCTATGCCCAAACTAACAAATACCAAATTCATCAAGAAGATCAAATGGTGGAACAACGAACTAGACCTAAAGAAGAAGAAAGTTATAAGGCTAAGACGCAAAATACGACATGCCAACGAGAACAGAAAACCTTATGTTATAGATGATTACTTAAGAGCGTTATCTGATTACAAAGAAACCATATTAAGGACGAAAACAAATAGTTGGAAAGAATACTGCACAGGACAATCACGAGAGACTATGTGGGACAAATTCTATAGAATATCCAAGCTCACAGATTTTCATCTTAATGAAGAGATGCTAAAAGATTCAGACGGAAATATATTAGACCCATTTCAATCCGCAGATCTTTTGGCTAACACATTTTATCCAGTTGATAATATTGACAACGACACAGAATACCACACAAGAATACGAGAGGACACAAACACAATAGAAAGTCAAATAAAAATAATAAAACAGTCTACAGAATTCACACCCTTCACAACCTATGAAATTAGTACGGTTATTGAAAATATTAGACCATCCAAAGCGCCTGGCCTGGACGGATTTACGGCAGACATATGCAACGCCAGTATTAAGGCCGCTGCAGAACTAATTTTGGAATTAATGAACAGATGTTTATTCATAGGATACTTTCCCAAAATTTGGAAAATTGCAATCATACGTATTGTAAGAAAACCGGGTAAGGACAACTACACAAGCCCCAAGGCGTACAGACCTATTGGCTTACTCCCGGTAATGGGGAAGGTACTTGAAAAAATGATAACAAATAGATTAACTTGGTTTCTAGGAAACACTAACAAATTAAGTACAAGACAATACGGATTTATGCCCCAGACTAGTACCGAAGATGCATTGTAAGATGCTGTCACTTTGATAAGAGATAAACTTAAGAAACGAAAAATTATAGCTGTCATTTCTCTAGATATCGAAGGGGCCTTTGACAATGCATGGTGGCCTGTTATTAAAAAGCAACTCTTTGAAAATAAGTGTGATCCATATATATTAGCAACCATTTTCAGTTACCTTAACGAGCGCTCTGTTGAAGTACACTACGCCGGTACAAAGATCACTAAGCCAACTAATAAAGGATGCATTCAAGGATCCACGTGTGGACCACTGATGTGGAATATCCAGCTTGACCCTTTGTTAAAAACAGCGGATTCATTAGAAGCGCACATCCAGGCATTTGCAGATGATATATTGTTAATTGCGGAGGCAGATACAGCTAGAGAATTAGAAAGAAAAACTAACGAAGCTTTATTAAAAATATCAGAATGGAGTGTACGAAATAAAATGAAATTTGCTGCCCACAAGACAAAAGTAATAATAGTAACGAAGAAGCTAAAATATGATACACCATCGTTTGTACTAAATAACACACCACTTAATATAGGAAGTGATATTACAGTTTTAGGATTAACAATCGATAGTAACTTGAATTTTAACAAACATTTGGACAGGACAATACAAAAAGTAACAAATATATACAAAAGCATTACTAGAGCCGCTAAATCTACATGGGGACTTAATAGTGAAATATTAAGAATCATTTATATAGCAGTAATTGAACCAATTATTTTATATGCAGCAAGTTCCTGGGATCAAGTTATTGACAAAAAATATATTAAATCGAAATTGGACCGCATAACGAGAATGTTCGCATTACGTATTGCAAAGGCGCATAAAACCACTTCCTGTGTAGCAAGTACGCTTTTGGGTAAGATACTCCCTTTAGATTTAAGAGTAAGGGAAACGGCTGAATTTCACAGAGCTAAAAGAGGAAAGCCCCTGGATATTCTCCTCGATAGGCCTATAGAAAGTCAAGTCAGCGTGTTTAATTTACCTTCACCTCCAAAAAGACAGCCTCTGTCGTTTAAGGAAGTTTATAAAGAAGAAGACCTAAAAGAAATTGGAACGCGTTTACCACAATTGTTTACAGATGGTAGTAAGATAGAAGGTAAGGTGGGAGCGGCTGTTGTGTGGTATGAAAACGGTAAAGAAAAATTAAATTCAAACTTTAAGCTGGATAACCACTGCTCTGTATTCCAAGCTGAATTAGCAGCAATACTTCGAGCTGTTGATCTTACAATTCGCAAAACACAATTAAAAAGAACGCAAGTATTAAGCGACTCGAGGTCTGCACTGGAATCTGTCTGCAATCCGCATAATACCCATCCGATTGTAGTAGAAATTAATAAAAAAATATCTGAGATACACGAAAATGGAGGACAAATACAACTGTTTTGGATAAAAGCCCACTCTGGACTAGACGGCAATGAGCGAGCCGACGAATTGGCCAAAAAAGCAGCTTTACATAAGAAAACTGCACCTGTGTATGATAAAGTCCCAGTGTCCTTTGTCAAGTGGTCCCTTAGAAATATAACAATAGCGGAATGGCAACAGCGATACATGAAAGAAGAAGCAGGAGCGGTAACCAAGCTATTCTTTGATGATGTTCGTCGAAGCCATAAAATACTGTTGAAATTAAAAACAACAAACTTACTAACCCAAATATTCACAGGACATGGTGGGTTCGGCGAATATCTTTACAGATTTAAATTGAAAGATACAGCAGTATGTAAGTGTGATGGAACGAGTATCCAAACTATTACCCACTTACTAGACGAATGTCAAATTTTTGATTCCTGGAGATGGGAAGTGGAACAAAAATTAGGAACAAAAATAAAAAGTAATAATTATAAATTATTTGTAAGTGACGACGTCAAAAGAGATCTTTTTGTAAGGTACGCTAAAAATGTAGTTAAAAGAGTTAATGAATGGAATGGCGGATGCATGAAATTACTCGATTAACAAGTAGAGAAGCATGAACAGAAGAGACGTAAACGACGATCATTGGCACGACAATTTAATAACACAAAAAAAAAAAAAGAAAAAAAAAATACGTACAAAGGTTTAAAAAAAAAAAAAAAAAAAGTAAAGAAGAAAAGATGCTGCAAAATAAACAGCAGCAGTTACAATAGGAAAAAAAAAAAAAAAAAAAAAAAAAAAACCTAACCTAACCTAACCTAACCTAACCTAACCTAACCTAACCTAACCTAACCTAACCTAACCTAACCTAACCTAACCTAACCTAACCTAACCTAACCTAACCTAACCTAACCTAATTTTTGCGAGGTAAATTAAAACCGACACAAGACAATTTAGGTATAATGTTTGACTACAATGAGAGTTATTACGTTGTTTTTTTATAATGTGATACTGATTTTTTTATGTTTTTTTTTTTCAATTTACATGAACATTATTTTTTATTAATAAGTAAATATTATAAATTAAAGTGATTTTCAAAAGTGGAAAATGATAGTTGTGTTTTGTTGTGATTGTTAATTTGTGTTATTATTTAGTATCAAAGTACCCATGTGTATGTTTCTCGCTACACAGCTGAAAATTATAATTATTATGGATATAGATATTCATTATTAAATTATTTATTAATTTTACTATTCATTTTACTATTTCGATAATCTCGTCTTAAGGTAAAATACTAATCTCTCTCTAAAATACTACTCTAATTTTCATATAGAAATCTTATGTTTATATCTCATATTGGTTGAGAACATGCCACTGTGTTTATAAAACTAAAGCAACTTCTGAAGATAACTATTTGCATTTCTGTGTGTCGGTAGTTG
This sequence comes from Parnassius smintheus behrii, assembly GCA_036936625.1. NCBI lineage: Eukaryota > Metazoa > Arthropoda > Insecta > Lepidoptera > Papilionidae > Parnassius > Parnassius smintheus. Next base: position 81,224 of record JAUPFT010000016.1, read on the forward strand.
TATTAATATGTCATAGATAAAACAATATGATTATTATAACTCTGTATTATCTTAAACTTACAACCTAAAATACTTAAGTTAAAATATTTTATGATATTACATTACATACCTAATATATTAAAACTTCTACATAAAATTATTCGTAAAGTAGTTTTAGAATAACCATAACTGACAGCTTACATTTAAAATATATTTTTAAAACCTCAGATGAAGTAAAAAAAGGTAGATACAGCGCGGCCTTTGTTATTGGTGAAGCCAAAAAAACTCCGCTCTTTTACTTTTACTTTTACTTTGGCTTGGTTCACGATTAATCGAACATGCGGGGAGATCTGTTCATGATTTTGCCTTGGCATATGGTCTGACACAACTGATTACTTTGCCTACGCGGATTCCAGATGCCAACTCTCATCATGCACCTTCCCTGTTGGACCTTTTGCTGACCTCTCACCCGGACGGATATCAGATTTCCGTCGACGCCCCTTTAAGCTCCTCGGACCATTGTCTTGCCCGGTGTGTGGTGCCACTCACGCTGAAATCGCAGTTGCATTTTGCAGGCTACCGCCGTGTTTGGCACTATAGGTCAGCCGATTGGGATGGGATGCGGTCTTTCTTTGCATCCTACCCTTGGCGGCGGGTTTGCTTCTCGCCGGACAATCCCAACGTTGTTGCGGATTCTATCGCTGATGTGGTACTTCAGGGTATGTAACTTTTTATTTCTTCCTCTGTGGTGCCCATTGGAGGCAAATCTCTGCCGTGGTTTGGTTGCTCCTGTAAAATAGCATCATGCTATAAGCAATAGTGCTACCAAGCCTGAGCTGACGCATCAACGTCCCGGGATGTAAACACCAGCGCTCTAAAAAAGAAGTATAATTCCGCCTCTGGGTCCTTCAAAAGAGCCATTGCCAAGGCAAAGTCAGAGCACATAGGCAGAATTGGCGACAAACTAGTTCGCCTTCCTTCTGGAACCCGTGCATTCTGGTCTCTCGCTAAGGCTGTCCAGGGAAATTTCTGTCAGCCATCTCTTTAATCTCTGCACAGGGAGGACCAGTCACTGGCCCATACCGCAAAGGAGAAAGCCGATCTGCTAGGCTCTTTCTTTGCGTCCAACTCGACTCTCGATGGAGCGGGGAGTACGCCGCCGACCATCCCGCGGTTTGAGTGCTCCATGCCGGAAGTGCTGTTCACACAGCGCTCGGTTCGCAAAGCACTCCTCTCCCTGGATATCCAAAAATCGAGTGGGACTGACGGAAACCCCACAATTGTGCTGAGGACGTGTGCTCCAGAGTTTGCATCGGTTTTAACGCGTCGTTTCCGGTACTCCTACTCCCTAGGTGTAGGCCCAAAATCATGGAAGATGGCTTTCGTCCACCCGATCCCTAAAAAAGGCGAACGCTCAGACTCGTCCAACTACCGGCCTATTGCCTTCACCACCTTGTTCTTCAAAACAATGTAGTCTATTGTTAACTGCCAGCTCATGAGGTACCTTGAGGATCACCAGCTGATTAGTGATCGCCAATACGGTCTTCGCCGTGGTCGGTCAGCTGGTGAGCTTCTGGTCTACCTAACTTACAGATGTGCGGAGGCAGTAGAGTCCAAGGGGGAGGCATTGGCCGTTAGTTTGGACATTGCGAAGGCCTTCGATCGGGTTAGGCACAAAGCGCTCGCTTCGCACGCTGGGAGCGTGACGATGGCAGGTTACACAGGTTCTTATTAACCTTTTAATTGTTCGATTTCCGCCAACAATCCAGTACTTTTGTCGAATGAACGCTGACGTCAATCGCGCGCCGCCGTCAAATGTAATCTTATGCGCGCTCTCTATCAGTAATTGTGTAAAACGGCTTTTGTTCGGCAAAATTATTGGATGTTTCATGTTATATGTGATATTTGCGAATTCTAATCTGCCATCTACTCTTAAGATGCCATTTCTGTCTATGAATGGTTTCATCTTTGACAATGTGCTCTTTTTCGGTACTTTTTTATTTTGCGTAATGTTATTCATATCGTCTTTGAATTCAGCTGATTGCACATGTTTCATTAATAAATTAGTCGCTGTTTGTAACTCTGATAATGTTACGTAGGGCTGCCTCTGTTTAGTTTTATCTTTTTTCACTCGTATAATCCATGCCAATATTCTTACTAAGCGTGTAAACGAGCTTTGCTTTTCTGTTAGTTGCCGTAAAATGTTACTTTCTTCTTCTTCTTTTGATTTCTGAGCTACTAAACCCTGCTTTCCCTTTTCGTTTGTTGTATATATAGGTTTGTTTTCTATATCTTGTTTATATGTAAGTAGCCAAGAGGGCCCTTGCCACCAAAGCGGATGGTCCTTTAGTTGTGCTGTTGCTAAGCCCTGCTGGTGCAGTCTGCTGGATTATCCTCTGACTTCACATAGCGCCAGCAGGCGGGGGCATAATGGTGTTCACTTGTTTGACCCTGTTCGCCACGAACGGCTTTCATCGTGCAGCGTCTCCGTGTAACCAGCCTAGTACAGCGATTAAGTCACCCCAACCAAAAATTTGTACGTTGTATGTACTTAGGCACTTGACAACGTTGTTCATCAGTTTTGATAATAAAACCGCGGCATTTAATTCTAGCCTTAGTATAGTGATAGGCTTCTTGATAGGTACTAGTCGGATTTTGGCGGCAACTAACACCACTATTGAATGATGATCTTTGCTTGTTCTGCAATATATGGTGCAGCTGAAATTTCTGACAAAAGACTTCGCTTTGTACATTTCTTCTCCGAGTCACTAATTTTCGATTGGAATGTGAAAACATCTTGCTTAGAAATTCAGCTGTGTCCACGTTTTTTCGATAAATGTGCATGTTTAAATCAAAATTTTTGTTGTCCTGGTTTTTGTTGATGTTAAGTAGTTCCTCTTTAATGGAATTTTATTTTCTTAAGTTGAATCCTCTTGACTGAAGCAGGCGAATCAGCTCTTGTTGTAATCACATTGCTGACGTCATAAAAAGAACTCCTTAAAGAAGATCGTCCATGTACATGGCTTCTTCCAGGGCCTGGATTGCGGTGGTGGAGTAATCATTCCTTCGTTCATCGTTTGCTAATCGTTTAAGCGTCATCATGGCCAAAAATGGGGTAGCTTTTATGCCATAGGTGACTGTGCATAGCCGAAAGTCTTGTAATGCAGAACTTGGACAATCTCTCCATATTATTTTTTCGAGAAGCTGCTCATCTTGATGGATTCATATTTGGCGAAACATCTTTTCTATGTCTGCCGTAAATACAACAAACTGTCGCAACTTGATTAACAGTTCTTGAAGGTCTTTTTGTGAGTTTCGAACAGCATACATGACATCATTGAGACTCGAACTTTTTTTGTAGAAGTGGGGGCAAACGAGCATGCCGATCACCAGATTAAGTGACTACCGCCGCCCATGGTCAACTGCAACACTAGGGAAATTGCAGGTGCGTTGCTTGCCCTATAGAAAGGCTTTTTTCTTGAAGGTCTCCAGGACGTATCGGTCTGGAAAAATCGCCTGTGGTAAACTATTCCACAGAGAGGTCGTACGCGGAAGAAAACTCTTTTTGAAACGTACAGTGGTGGACCGCCAAGCGTCCAGATGGTGTGGATGGTATCGGGACGTTTGCCGCGTAGTGCGTTCACGAAATTTGGCGGCTGGGATTAATCCGAACAATTCCCCAAACACTCCCCATGGTATATGCGAAGGAAAATGCAAAGAGATGCAACATCTCTTCACAGCGTCAGTTAATCGAACCGATCGGAAAGCACTCGGTCGTCGACGATTCGAGCTGCTCTGCGCTGGATGCAGTCAAGTGGAAAGAGCTGGTACTGGGGAACCCAGCCCAGAGATGGGAACAGTATTCCATGTGCTGCCGAACCTGCGCCTTGTAAAGTTGCAGGCGGTGTGCTGGCGTGATGTACTATCCCGCTCTGCTGAGCACACCAAGCTTTTTATAGGCCAAATTGGTCTTCTCTTTCAAGTGACCACGATACTGCACGTCACTCGACATGTCGACGCCGAGGATTCCGATACTGGCTGAGGCAACAAGGGGAGTGCCTTGAAACTAAGGAGGTACGACAAAGGGGTTATTTTTAGCGGTTAACGCGCAAACTTGCGCGTTCTGGGGGTTAAACTGTACTAGATTTAGTCGCCCCCAATCCGAGACTCTGTTCAGCAAAGACTCGACTTCAGACACAAGTTTGTCCCGGTACTCGGAGACGTTTTCCCGAGAAATATTGGCACAGTGCTGTCATCTGCGTAGCAATGAATGTTACGGGTTTGCAACATATAATTGATATATAGATGAAAAAGCGTTGGCGATAGCATGCAGCCTTGTGGAACATCAGCATTAATAGGCTTGTAATCGGAGCTTGCACCGTCTACAACGACCTTGATGCTCTACAAGAAAGCTGGTGATCCAATCGCATAATTTCTCGTGGAGCCCATAGGAAGGGAGCTTCGAAAGAAGCGCTTTGTGCCTAACCCGATCGAAGGCCTTCGCAATGTCCAAACTAACGGCCAATGCCTCCCCCTTGGACTCTACTGCCTCCGCACATCTGTAAGTTAGGTAGACCAGAAGCTCACCAGCTGACCGACCACGGCGAAGACCGTATTGGCGATCACTAATCAGCTGGTGATCCTCAAGGTACCTCATGAGCTGGCAGTTAACAATAGACTACATTGTTTTGAAGAACAAGGAGGTGAAGGCAATAGGCCGGTAGTTGGACGAGTCTGAGCGTTCGCCTTTTTTAGGGATCGGGTGGACGAAAGCCATCTTCCATGATTTTGGGCCTACACCTAGGGAGTAGGAGTACCGGAAACGACGCGTTAAAACCGATGCAAACTCTGGAGCACACGTCCTCAGCACAATTGTGGGGTTTCCGTCAGTCCCACTCGATTTTTGGATATCCAGGGAGAGGAGTGCTTTGCGAACCGAGCGCTGTGTGAACAGCACTTCCGGCATGGAGCACTCAAACCGCGGGATGGTCGGCGGCGTACTCCCCGCTCCATCGAGAGTCGAGTTGGACGCAAAGAAAGAGCCTAGCAGATCGGCTTTCTCCTTTGCGGTATGGGCCAGTGACTGGTCCTCCCTGTGCAGAGATTAAAGAGATGGCTGACAGAAATTTCCCTGGACAGCCTTAGCGAGAGACCAGAATGCACGGGTTCCAGAAGGAAGGCGAACTAGTTTGTCGCCAATTCTGCCTATGTGCTCTGACTTTGCCTTGGCAATGGCTCTTTTGAAGGACCCAGAGGCGGAATTATACTTCTTTTTTAGAGCGCTGGTGTTTACATCCCGGGACGTTGATGCGTCAGCTCAGGCTTGGTAGCACTATTGCTTATAGCATGATGCTATTTTACAGGAGCAACCAAACCACGGCAGAGATTTGCCTCCAATGGGCACCACAGAGGAAGAAATAAAAAGTTACATACCCTGAAGTACCACATCAGCGATAGAATCCGCAACAACGTTGGGATTGTCCGGCGAGAAGCAAACCCGCCGCCAAGGGTAGGATGCAAAGAAAGACCGCATCCCATCCCAATCGGCTGACCTATAGTGCCAAACACGGCGGTAGCCTGCAAAATGCAACTGCGATTTCAGCGTGAGTGGCACCACACACCGGGCAAGACAATGGTCCGAGGAGCTTAAAGGGGCGTCGACGGAAATCTGATATCCGTCCGGGTGAGAGGTCAGCAAAAGGTCCAACAGGGAAGGTGCATGATGAGAGTTGGCATCTGGAATCCGCGTAGGCAAAGTAATCAGTTGTGTCAGACCATATGCCAAGGCAAAATCATGAACAGATCTCCCCGCATGTTCGATTAATCGTGAACCAAGCCAAAGTAAAAGTAAAAGTAAAAGAGCGGAGTTTTTTTGGCTTCACCAATAACAAAGGCCGCGCTGTATCTACCTTTTTTTACTTCATCTGAGGTTTTAAAAATATATTTTAAATGTAAGCTGTCAGTTATGGTTATTCTAAAACTACTTTACGAATAATTTTATGTAGAAGTTTTAATATATTAGGTATGTAATGTAATATCATAAAATATTTTAACTTAAGTATTTTAGGTTGTAAGTTTAAGATAATACAGAGTTATAATAATCATATTGTTTTATCTATGACATATTAATACAACTACCGACACACAGAAATGCAAATAGTTATCTTCAGAAGTTGCTTTAGTTTTATAAACACAGTGGCATGTTCTCAACCAATATGAGATATAAACATAAGATTTCTATATGAAAATTATCATAACTATTTATAGTATTTTACCTTAAGACGAGATTATCGAAATAGTAAAATGAATAGTAAAATTAATAAATAATTTAATAATGAATATCTATATCCATAATAATTATAATTTTCAGCTGTGTAGCGAGAAACATACACATGGGTACTTTGATACTAAATAATAACACAAATTAACAATCACAACAAAACACAACTATCATTTTCCACTTTTGAAAATCACTTTAATTTATAATATTTACTTATTAATAAAAAATAATGTTCATGTAAATTGAAAAAAAAAAACATAAAAAAATCAGTATCACATTATAAAAAAACAACGTAATAACTCTCATTGTAGTCAAACATTATACCTAAATTGTCTTGTGTCGGTTTTAATTTACCTCGCAAAAATTTATACAAAAAAATGAAAAATAAAACATTTTACTTTTCATCAACTTATTCATGCTATCCATTTTTTTAAGTTGCGTTACCTATCCATTATACTCAATGTAACAATGATTCAGTTCAGAAATCTTTCTGTCTTACATGTACACATAAAACACTAAGCGTAATACTTTCAAAGGAAAGGAAAAAGCTCTAATAACACTAATGTAGAGTTTTCAGCCTTAACATATTTTACATTTAAGCCGTAAGTAATGATTGTTGGAATAAAATTTAATTTTTTAGCCGAGGTCAACAATATCGTCGTTATCCTCGATGTCAAAGTCCTTCAGCGTCAGTATTTCTGTAAAAATTATTAAAATGTTAGTTTTTTATTGGTAATGGAAAATGTTTGCTCACGATAAAGTGGTATTAATGTCCCTGGATAGAAGATACTTTTGTTTAAAAAAACAACTTTTTACGTTGTCCAAAGAGACTGCTGTGTCTTATCTGACTAGCATATTATTATTGAAGAAAGACTGAAAAATAAGAAGAACTCGAATTTTAATTAAGATTAAAAGAAGCTAAAACACCCAATCACGCACGGAGGAAACAATGATAAAAACTACAGTGTGTTTGAGGGAGATTTTACGCTTTGCAGGTGATTCGGCGAAGACCAAACTAAACTCTAAACCACCAACCATTTAAACACATAAAAAACTTTCATCTAAATCTGTTGAGCCTTAGTGGGACTAACGGACAGCAGTTCATTTGTATATATAGATATTTAATATTGCATCTCTGTCATCACCTGCCAAAATTAAATCGGAGTGACTGATCTCTTTGCAAGATAAACAGAAACGTTACTGACATTCCAAATCACACTAGATATTTCAAACATCTTTTTAAAGTATATCTTAAGGTACTTATAATAGCCCATAGCTAGACCCGTGTCATGAGTCTTTCCTGGCGAATTGACTATAATCATCACGCTTGGTTGGCGGATTAGCAGTGATAGTACCAGATACCTTTAACACTACTGCTAATAAAATCTATAAGGCATTTTTCTCTAAGTCTCCCACTACAAAACCCATCTGTGGCCAACCCATCCCCGGTTACAGTGATGGAGTCTCCCATGCTGCTACCACACGGCGGTACGTTACATTTTATTTTTTGACATAATACATAAATAAGACAAACATTTTTATATTAATGGAATAAATATTTAAGTTTAGAGTTGTTACTTAAATAGGATATAAGCGTTTATGTTATGTTAATAAAGATTATAGATCGGTAATGATTTCTTAAATTTACGCGAACACTACACATTGAATAAAACTATTATTTACGGATTTTATCGATTTATTTTAGTCATCCTAAATCCTGATAACACTATTGGTCACACTGTGTATAGGAAAAAGACCCATACCAACCGATATCTAAATGGTGAATCTCACCATCATCCTTCACAGTTAGCTACCGTGGGTAAATTTTTGTTTCAGAGAGCACGAGGGATCTGTGACAGAAAACATCTGGCCGCGGAGCTTCAGCACGTCAAGCAAGTATTGCAAGACAACAAGCTTCGGGTCTCGCGCCTACGTCACAGTGAACGAGTGAAGGCGGCCACAGTCGAGCGCGCGCCTGCTCTACTACCATATGTTAGAGGAGTCACGGACAAGATTGGCTACATCTTGAAGCGAGCGTCCATTAAGACATACTACAAGCCGCTGAAGAAGATTAGTCAATTTTTACCATCCATCAAATGTAATATTCCTCTACAAGATGCAGGTGTGTACAAGCTAGATTGTGAATGTGGTCTCTCTTACATAGGTCAAACAAAGAGATCTATAAAAACCCGCGTGAAGGAACATATAGCTGATGTGAAGCACCGACGCTCCGGGAAGTCTGCAGTCTGCAAACATGTTCAAGATCGTTACATTAGACCACCATTACATTAGATTTGATAAACCACAAATTCTCGCAAAAGAACACCGATTCCTACCAAGGATGATACGCGAGGCTATTGAAATTAAAAAACATCCAAATTTCAATAGAGAAGATGGTTGGGTGCTACGATCTGCTTGGGATCCTATAATTAACAAAATTAAACCCAAACCCAAGCATACCACTGCAAGACTTCATGATACTATAAGCTCGTTTTGCGTAAATCGGACCAAAAATTAATATTAAAAAACTGAAGGTAGCCGGACTAACTATGACATTGGGACGTCAAACATCTCAGTCCCCCCCGTGACCATGGGCGCTGTAAAGCACCCGAAACGTCGGGATAATAAAAAAAAATTAAAGTAATTAAACGCGATAAAATCCGTAAATAATAGTTTTATTCAATTATAGATCAGTGTTACACATAAAAAAGGATATAAGCATTTTATGTTAAGAAAATAATAGTGTAGAGCTTATATTTGTATAATAGAATTAGTTGGTCACTTTGTATAGTAGAACTAGCTTAAGGTAAACAATGTAACGTGACTCAGCATCGTCACTTGCTCTGTCACGCCTCGCGCTGATTGGTCGACGCCATTTGTACGATACGTACACCGTATCGATTGACCCAACCGAGGTGGTATAAAAGAGGGGCAATTTTCTTCGTTCGACACAGTCGGCGGCCAGCTACCTCAAGGAAAACATCGAATATAGAAGAAAAAAAATATCTCAGCGGTTTTATTCTCCACCAACCCAGCACACAATTGTGCCTGTAAGGCACAATTTGCAATATTCAGTTTCATACGAGGCCTACTGCGTAGTAGCGGTGTGAGCATATCCACGGACGTGGCTGTTGTAGGAGCCGGCAGAAGGAAACTGAACTAAGAGGCGGCCAGCAGCATCTTCCCAACTTCCCTTGTCTTCAACAAAGCGCCAAGCCACCTGCCAAAGATTGCAACTGTGGCAAAATCTCTCCTATCTTATGTTCAGCAGTGGACTTTGCTGGGTATATAAATGGATGGAGAATGGATATCCTCCATTCTCCATCCATTTCATTATGAAAAAGGCTCATATTGATTAAAGACTCAATATGAGTCTTTTTCATAATGACAACTCTATTACAAAAATACTCTATGGCTACAAAAGATTTACCTCTTACGATCAAAATGGCTGTATATTACTCATTTCATAACATGTGTTTGATTAATTCACCTACAGACGCAGAAACTAAAATGTGTACTTCTTAAAAAAATCTCCCTATCAAGAAGAAAACTGAGAGAACTTCCTAAGAATAAGCTATTCTAAACCTGGAGCAAGAGCTATAAATTGATTATTAAAGAAAGCAAAACAACTTGTACTAACTGAATGACTCCTGTTTTATTTTTTTAGCTATTTCCGACGTTACGGTCGTCTTCTGTCTTTTCTTAGTGTCACTCGCTTTGGTGTCCACTGTCGCTCTGAAGTCATTACTTCTACTGGAAGAAGCACCCCTGATAAAAGATATGGTAATTCTGTTAAGATTTATGATTTATAATGCGAACAAATACATGAATATATAAAATGCAATGTGTTATTTCCGCAACATTTAAAAAATAATGTTTCATATCTTAACATAACTAGGACAGAAATATAAAAACTTTTTTTATTTCGCGCCTCGATCTCTCCTTTTCACGTTATTAACAAATATGATAGCAGTAGGTGGATAGGTAATCACTAGGTGTATTATTTATCTCTTCCCATACTTTATAACGTAATTAAGCTTCGCGAGATTCTACACATTTAATATTATAAATACATACATTCGTATCGCCTTACTAAATCGATGAGCTGTTCATCTTAAATTTTGACAACAGCAGTGTAGTGCAGAGGTCTATTTGTTTATGCCTATGCGTAGGTTCTAGGAACACACTGGCCGTACGCGTGGGATTGGCTGCGCCCTCTTTTCACCCAAGGAGGGTCACGTCCGTTTACGGCTTAAGATCGTTAAGTCAATCCCAAAGGGTGGTCTTTAGTGGGTAAAAGTCTCCACATAACCACGCAGCCGGCTGCGTGGTATGCCTTGAGCGTTCACCACCTCTCTCTCCCCCGTTACCGGAGGGTTGCCCTTAATTGCTTCGTGCACAAAAAAGCGTAGGATTGCGCACTAACATCCCCTCCACCTTCTCACACCGAACTAGACATCACAGATCGACGTTGCGAACTGTTATAGATCCCCTTTTACTAGGGATCCGCTGACACAAAGCACACAGTCAGCACTATCTTAGTAGCTTCAGTACTTTCTTATTACAATACTAGCAATACCAGTCAGTCCGTCATACACTCTCATCCGAAACACTCGCCTCTCAAATTCAATTCTTATTTTGTGTCTTTCTATAATTAAATCCAGTTTAATTTCTAAATAATTTTTTAAAAGACATTTCGTGAAGCCCCGTATAACATTGGTGGCAACGGTGAAGGGATCTATAAAAGGTCCTTGGTGCCTCTGAGGACTCAATTGTGCAATAACTGGAACATTTTGTGTTGTGATCTCTATAAATACTTACCGCTTAAAACTAGTTTCTTCGCTGAACTTCCGAGAACGACACCCGCCTGGCTGCATGAAAATTGATGCTAGAATTCATACAACCGAAGAAAAGAAAAGAGAGTACAAGAAGAATACCACCCAGCATCTGCTCATCATCTGCAAACCGAGGCTACAAAGTCAACAGTGCTGCACACTTTCGCTGTTTTCAACGCTGTCGCTATGTTCCTGATTCCCGATCAAAATACAAGTACATAAACCCGACATGTTCCTGTAAGTCCGCTCCAACTTTATACGTATATTATAACGATACAGTTTTAAATATTGTAAGTAATTTATAAACTGTTTATGTACTGAATATTTTATAAACTTTGCAAAATATATAAGTTAATTTATTCAACAGTCAAATCTAAATAATTTATTCATATTTCAATAATAATTTCATTCATTTATTTTAATATAATTCATTGTATATCAAGTGTCTTTTAAACATTATATTTTAATTGTGTGCTATTGCTTGTATTCAAGACCAGTGCAACGTCTTATCGCTACTACGCCCCCGCGAAACGCCGAGTACCTTATCTTTGTTTTGACTAATCCTCGTCCGTCGCGATGCCTAAAGACGAATCTACACCGGTTATTTCGACACCAAGCATCGATCTCAATATTCTTTGCAAATTTATAAGTAAGTTTGATGGCAACCGAGAAAAATTAATGCCGTTTATTAATAACTGTAGTAATGCTATGAACCTCGCGTCAGACCAACAACAGTATATCCTTTTAAAATATATACTTAGTCAATTAGAAGGACGCGCCGAAAGTGCGTGCTCGATTAAAATATTTGAATCTTGGTCACAATTAGAAGACTTTCTTAAATCCCAATTCGGTGACAGGAAACATTACGCTGCACTGCTCTTAGACCTACAAGAATGTCGTCAGTCCAATAACGAAACGGTCAACCAGTACACCCTGCGAATAGTAACGTGTTTGTCTAAATTATTGACAGAAATAAATATATCAATACCTACTAAAAAAAGGGGAGAACTGGCAGGCCGTCTCGCGGCAATGCAGGACTTAGTGTTACACACTTTCGTGGTTGGTTTAAATCCTCGTCTATCAACAGTAGTTCGATGCCGCGATCCCGATACGCTCAATGATGCTATAAATTTTGCTGTGTCTGAAGAAAAAATATTTCAGGTGACTCGACGCCATCTTAGTTAAACAAATACCCAGGATTCAAACCAAAGACGCTTTACTAGTCGTAATTTTCAACAAAACCAAACAACTACACGAGAGAGGCCTTTTAATAATTCAGCTGGGTCTTCCTCTATGTTCAGAACTGATTATCCAGTGTGCCGATATTGTAAAATACCCGGTCATACGTTAGAAACATGCCGCAAACGCGAGGCTAATAATTGAAGACGATTTGGTAACGCTCAAAATAGTTATAGTAATAATAATGTTAATCGCAATAACTACAATAATAATGGTCCACCACCTCACACTTACCCGAATCGTAGTCAGCATATCAGTGCTGCTATTGCAGACGATCGAAATGTCGATAACACCACCCATCATTTAAACGCCGAGGATTTCCCGTCCAGTATCGCACGGGAAGACTAAATAGCAAAGCCGATGCTCACCCCATTGCCAATCATAACACAGCATTTCACTAATTACCTATTCCTATTCCAACTTAATCTAACCGACAGGGTACCCAGCCCCAAACCGACAGATTGGAAGTTAATAATGCTACTTCAATTAACAAACAGCCTATCAACGGCGTCATATCGAAGAGTGTTTCGTCTCCTGCATCTGAAAAGAAAGAAAACAATATTAAAATATATAAAATCTCTACAAATCCATAAAAAAAATACTTACCTTTTATAAAAGTTCGAACTTCTGTCTCGTCGAAGTCCTTATCCTTGCTCGTCGATACCAGCGCAGCTATCAGTATTATTAAAGATTCTCCTGTAGAAAAGATGCCTGAAATAAGCAATAATACTATAGAAATTATTGGTATAGGAAATGACTCTGTTACATCCCTTGGTCACATCCCAATTGAATTTTGTTCCTACCAATATAACTTCTATAAACTTCCGGCGTTTGATTTGCCGTATGACGGAATCATCAGTAGCGACTTCCTTATCAAATTAAATTGTAAAATTAATTATGATAACAACACCTTAAAAGTAAATAAAGATGAAATAGAGCTTTGCTTCTCTAAGTCAGTCTACATAAACTATCATAGAGTGTTCTGTAAGAAATCCGGATATTAAAGAAGGACTTGTTCTCAACCAAAACCCCGTAGACTCGCTCCTAATAGCTAACTGCATCGTAAAAGTGAAATCAAATTCAAGAATTAATATTTCCGTTGTAAATACTTCTGAAAGCGAATTAATCGTCGATTCCGATCTAAAACTAAAGCTACAACCTTTAGAAAATAAATATAATCATCAAATCTTTTATACATCTTCAGACGGTTCACGAAATAACGCCCTTAATCGCACCGATCAAACTCTAAATCTCTTAAGATTGTCACACCCTAATAGAGAAAAGAAAGAAGCACTATGCGACCTTTGCTGTACTTACCCTGATATTTTTCATTTGCCTGGCGATAAATTAACTAACACAAACGTCTTACAACACGAAATCCCTACTTCATCTTCTATACCAATTAACACTAAGTCTTACCGATTCCCTGATATTCATAAGCCCGAAGTGGAACGCCAAATAAATAAAATGCTTGACGACGGCATCATCAAACCTTCGACATCACCTTGGTCATCACCTATTTGGATAGTCCCAAAGAAGATCGATGCGTCCGGGTAACGTAAGTGGCACGTAGTCATAGATTACCATCGTTTGAATGACATCACTATAGGAGATTCCTATCCGATACCCAACATAACAGAAATTCTTGATCAGTTAGGGCAATGCAAATACTTTAGCACTTTAGATCTTGCCTCCGGGTTCCACCAGATAATAATGTCCGAAAAGGACGTTCCTAAAACTGCCTTCTCCGTCCCGCAAGGACATTTTGAGTTTACAAGGATGCCTTTTGGGCTAAAAAACGCTCCTTCAACATTCCAGAGGTTGATGAACACTGCCCTATCTGGCTTACAAGGACTCCAGTGCCTCGTCTACCTAGATGATATCGTTATTTACTCATATGATCTTCAAACATACATAAATAATCTTTCTAATGTCTTTGGCAGACTCCGACACTTCAATCTTAAGCTCCAACCAGATAAGTGTGAATTTCTCCGAAAGGAAGAATCATATCTTAGTCATATCATTACCAACGAGGGGGTAAAACCAAATCCAGAGAAAACTAAAGCTGTTCAAGAATTTCCTCAACCTCGATGTCCAAAAGATATCAAATCTTTCATGGGATTAGTATCATACTATCGAAGATTTATACCAAACTTATCTAAAATTGCGAAGCCTCTTACAAACCTCCTGAAGAAAAATGTTCCTTTTGATTGGCAAAATGAGCAACAATTAGCCTTCGAAACTCTAAAAAATTGTTTAACTTCCGCTCCAATATTATTAATATTAGCATACCCAGACTTCACAAAACCTTTTGTGTTGACTTGTGATGCATCAAATTTTGCTATTTCGGCCATATTATCACATGGTACCACAGGAAATGATAAGCCTGTCGCTTATGCTTCGAAAACGTTAAATAAAGCCGAGTGTAACTACAGTATAACAGAAAAGGAATGCTTAGCAATTATTTTCGGTACTAAAGTATTTAGGCCATACCTATATGGCCGTCGCTTTAAAATTATTACCGACCATCGCCCACTTAAGTGGTTATTTAACTGCAAAGACCCGGGGTCAAAACTAGTAAGATGGAGGCTGAAATTAGAAGAGTTCGACTACGAGGTCGAATACAAAAAGGGCAAAATTAACGGTAACGCAGACGCATTATCCCGTTTCCCTGTTAACCCGGTTGTACAAAATGACACCATCACCGATCCGCAACCTTCTACCTCCCACGAAGAACTTCAAACTACTCAAGATTCTGACCTTCCTTCAGATATTCTCGAAGAACTCATTGAACTGGGTGACCTGGATCTCAGCCCATCGGAACTGCTGAATCTCGAACACATACACACAATTCCATTAGACGCAAACTCCCCACAAAATTCCTGTAACGAATCAAATAAAGACTCTGAAAATAACTTGGCCCATTGTAACGAAGATTACTCTACATTCCTTAAAGAATATAATGAGAGCCTCTTAAAAAGTAACTGCAAAACAATCTTAGTTCCCGTATCTATCGATTTTGACGAATCAAATCCCTACCTTGAAGATATTCTTTCTAGTTTAAGTGACACAAAGGTCTTGAACGAAGAACGAGAACTTCACTTGTTTAAAAGGATAGAGTCGAAAGGCAAAATTTATTATCTTCTTTTCACAAAGGTATATTATTTTGATGACTGTTCCTATCCAGAAATCTTCAAAGCCTTAAAAGCCGCAAGGGACGATATTATACTTTCAGGTAATATTAGTGAAATCGCAATTTCTGATTTTAAGAATCTGTTCGAACAACATTCGTTTGTCAAATTATACGGCATGCTTATGTATTTATACAACAACACAAATATAACGATAAATATACATCATAACTCCATAATATATCCTGTACCAACAGAGATATCGAAAATTCTTAAAGAAAATCATGATATACCAATAGCGGGTCACTTAAGATCAAATAAAATATATAATAGAATTAAAGAACGTTATTATTGGAAAAACATGCGCGCAGATATAGAGAGGTATATACAAAATTGCAAACTTTGCTAAACAAATAAACCGTTACGCAAAATTAACCGGTCTCCTATGCAAATCACAACCACTTCTACTCATCCATTTGAGAAAATAAGTTTAGACATAGTAGGCCCCTTACCCGAAGCGGGTTTTCACAAACTCCGATTCATACTCACTCTCCAAGATGATCTAACCAAATTTTCTACAGCCTATCCAATTTCCAACGTCACCGCAGAAGAAACATGCGAAGCTCTAGTTCACTTTATTTCACAATTTGGAATCCCCAAATCAATAATCATCGATCAAGGAACAAATTTTACGGCTGACCTTTTAAAACGCACATGTGAATTTTTAAAAATAAGACAGATATGGTCTTCTCCATATCATCCCCAAACTCAAGGTGCTCTCGAAAGGAGCCATGCCACTTTGAAAGAGTATCATAAGTCCTTCGTGAACGAAAACCAAACCAATTGGCACATATACGCCTTATTTAAATAATTAGTATGTAGTCTCTCATTTCATTAAAAATAGTAGTCTAAATATATGTTGTAAAGTGTTTTTGGAAGAGCGGAGTTTCCTAGAACAAGCAATTTATTTAGCTTAAAAGGAATCTCCAAACATAGAAAACTTGTATATTTAGACTTAAGTTAATGAAATAAACATTTTAGATTTTTTTGATTTTTTGATTGAATACGTCTATACGGCAATGTTAGCCTACAACAGTAGGCTTACTCTTGAAAACAATTCCGATCGATCGGGATTGGAATTATGACGTTTGGTACTCTTGAAAGCAACTCTAGCGCTAAATTAGTTTAGTATTGCGTGGTGATTGTGTGAACTAATTAGGATTGGAATTGAAATTGTCCGAGCGAAATCGGTACTCCCGACGCACTTTTGACAGTTAGTTGACAGCAGCGTATTGTGTTTGATATTGTGTTGGAATTGGAATTAAGGCAATAGCAAATCAGTAACGTTTTAGGAATTTGTTCTTATTTATCTTTTTTTTCCGGCAATTAGCTTATTGTTTTCGATAAAATAATGACATGTTTAACTCTTGTGTCTATATTCTACGCCGTAATAGTGCATTGCAATTAAAAAAATGACGAAATGAGCTTCAAATTATGCGTTTTAAGCACTTAAGTTTTTTTCTATGAGTGATGATGATTATGGAGCTAATAATTGTATTATTAAGGACTTTAGTGAGAAAATAGTGTATGAATAAAAACCTAAATATGACCCTCCGTAGAGAATATATTTTACATCATATTGTTACAGCCTTTATTTTTAATTCGTTTTAAAGTGGTTGTTTTGTAGAAGAAATATTTTCAATAGTTAGGCGGCGCAAAGGTTTAAAGAGGATTGTTTAGATATCTCAAGTATGATCTAAAGCATCCCACTGCTGGGCAAAGGTCTCTTATCATGTCTGAGAGGTTTATTGGCGGGTTTCACACGTAAAGGAAATATAAATTAATAAATGTATAATTTTATAAGAATTAAAAATAAAATTATATAGCAAACGTAATTTTAATAACACATAACTTAACACAACATAAACACTCATGCCTGTCACTCGAGGGGTGGGCAAAGACTACAGACTTCCATTTGGCACAATCCTGACACACCTCTCTTGCCTCCTCCACATCATTATACTAGTACCCTTAATTTGGGCCATTTTCAATATATCGCCAATTTTGTCGGTATTCTTTCGCCTAGAACATCCCTTTCCAACTCTGCCACTCACTTCTGCAACATAAATTTGCTTTGTCACTTGTTCCTCATTAATTTTTTGTATATGACCATACCACCGAAGCATTCCTTTCTTAATACTGGTCACATCTCACACACACTCTCATCACGCAATTTCTCACCCTTTCACTCACATTCATACCTACCATACTCCTTAATGACTGCATTTCTACTGCGTTTATTCAACTTTCGTGCTTCTTCTGCCACATCCAACTTCCACTAGCATATGTCAAAAAAGGGACTAACAGCCTATGTGCCTTTTTTGACACTTTCTGACTTTTCACGATAGAGTTTATAGCCCCATTTACTTTATTTCCAGCATTCACTCATTGCCTTTTAAAAAGGATTTGTTAATAAAATTCTGATACAAATTTGATCATTTATTGAATATAATGCAAACATATTTTTATCAACCTATTACTATTAGTATATATTCTTACCTAGGTACTAAATCTACATTAAATCTATTTTTCATATTTGAAATTTGATAATATAGCTTAACATATTGTGACGGCTCAATATTATTATTAATAATTAAATTCAATATAAAGGGGCGTCAAAAATAGTTTTAAAACATATATATTAAGCAATTAAGTTAAATTAATAAACATAAAGTTAATATATTTCAGACATTATCCCAATAACATAGCAAATTAAAGGCAAAATTATTGTTTCTCGTAATAAGTAAATTTATTATAAAAAACTTGTAAAAATATTTAAAATAAAATAAATAATAGAAATACAAGTCAAAAAATATTATAAAATTAAGTTAAATAACGTTTATAAGATAAATAGAAAATTTGTTAAAAATTGTTTAAGTCATGGGAGGTGTTCGTGTATAAAAGAAAATTTTTCTAAGTTGTGGAAGGAGTTCACGTATAGATGAAATTTTCTAAGTTGTTGAAGGAGTTCATGTATAAAAGAAAATTTTCCTAAGTTATGGAAGGTGTTCACGTATAGACGTCTTGTATGGATGAGGTGCCGGAGATACATACCTGCAGTTGTACATATATATGGGGTGGACGGGAGCCTGACTGCCTGAAGTACTGTAGCACAATGACTAGTCCTATATTAGGGACTTATGATGTTAAACTCAATGATACAAAAGCAATACTATAGAAGGTCTCCATGATGAATTTGCATTACAATAGTAGGGTCGTGGGTTCGAACCCTATATATGAATGACTTATGAAAGTAAGGTCTATGATTCAAAAGCAATACTATAGAAGGTCTCTGTGATTAATATGCATTACAATAGTAGGGTCGTGGGTTCGAACCCTATATATGAATGACTTATGAAAGTAAGGTCTATGATTCAAAAGCAATACTATAGAAGGTCTCTGTGATTAATATGCATTACAATAGTAGGGTCGTGGGTTCGAATCCTATATATGAATGACTTATGAAAGTAAGGTCTATGATTCAAAAGCAATACTATAGAAGGTCTCTATGATTAATATGCATTACAATAGTAGGGTCATGGGTTCGAATCCTATTTATACATGACTTATGAAAGTAAGGTCTATGATACAAAAGCAATATTATAGGAGGTCTCCTTGATGCATAAGCATTGTATGGGGTGGTCGGGTGACTGACTGCTCCTAGTACTGTAGCAAAATGACTAGTCCTTATTAGGGACTTGAAAAGGAATATTATGGTGGCGTGTGTGCTGCTTCACGAGCAATTGGTCCGAGGTAAACTTGGACTCGCTAACCGATGTGTCCTAGACATATCATCTTAGTGCCGGTGGTAAGCGGGTTTGTTGTAGCAATACGGCTTTCCTGTGGACATCGCACACCCATACCGTTTGTGGGCGGCGTAGTAGCGCATAGCGAAGCGTCGTCTATCTTTCGGATGGGGATGATGAGTGTGTTTGGTAGAACTTTTAAGTGTAACAGGCATACTCAACTTCATGTCTTAGTGCATTAGCGCTATGATACGTGGAGTTTTGTTCATTGACGTCTTAGTAGCGTGCTACTATGATACGTTAGTGATATTTTTTATATAACAACAATACTAACTTTGTTGCCAAAGTCGATAGGAGTCATGTGGGTGTGTTGTGAGGGTGCGCCGCCCGTATGATTGTTGCATTGATGCTTACTGCTACATGCGGTATTGCGTCTTGTGATGGATCTGCGGGTGTGCTGCGCCTGATTCGACGCTCTCTTGTGGTTCTGGTCGATGGAGGTATACAATTAACATCTTAGTGTCGGTGGTAAGCGGGTTTGTTGTAGCAATACGGCTTTCCCGTGGACATCGCACACCCATACCGTTTGTGGGCGGCGTAGTAGCGCATAGCAAAGCGTCGTCTATATTTCGGATTGGGATGATGAGTGTGTTTGGTAGCACTTTTAAGTGTAACGGGCATACTCAACTTCATGTCTTAGTGCATTAGCGCTATGATACGTGGAGTTTTGTTCATTGACGTCTTAGTAGCGTGCTACTATGATACGTTAGTGATATTTTTTATATAACAACAATACTAACTTTGTTGCCAAAGTCGATAGGAGTCATGTGGGTGTGTTGTGAGGGTGCGCCGCCCGTATGATAGTTGCATTGATGCATACTGCTACATGCGGTATTGCGTCTTGTGATGGATCTGCGGGTGTGCTGCGCCTGATTCGACGCATTCCTGTTGTTCTGGTCGATGGAGGTATACAATTAACATCTTAGTGTCGGTGGTAAGCGGGTTTGTTGTAGCAATACGGCTTTCCCGTGGACATCGCACACCCATACCGTTTGTGGGCGGCGTAGTAGCGCATAGCGAAGCGTCGTCTATATTTCGGATTGGGATGATGAGTGTGTTTGGTAGCACTTTTAAGTGTAACGGGCATACTCAACTTCATGTCTTAGTGCATTAGCGCTATGATACGTGGAGTTTTGTTCATTGGCGTCTTAGTAGCGTGCTACTATGATACGTTGGTGATATTTTTAATATAACAACAATACCAGCTTTGTTACCAAAGTCGATAGGGATCATGTTGGGTGTGTTGTGAGGGGGCGCCATCCGTATGATAGTTGCATTGATGCTTACTGCTACTGGCGGTATTGCGTCTTGTGATGGATCTACGGGTGTGCTGCGCCTGATTCGACGCTCTCTGTGGTTCTGGTCGATGGAGGTATACGGGTGGTGATGTCTGCTGGGATGTATGGGGGACCTTGGAATGGTGTAAGCCCGACGATAGTCGTATTGATGCTTGTTGCGTTCTGCAGCATTACTTCTCTGCGATGGTTGTTTGGTGGGACGCTATTCTCAATGGCGCTCTCTGCGTCTTGGTTTGACTCACACCTAAGTAGCTTTGCCCAAGTCGGGTCCCTTCATTGCGGGGCTGCAGACTGTCTGCCCTCCACGATGTTTTATATAACAACATAATATTATCTCTCTGTAACTTTCCCACCTTTGAATGATTGAAGGCAACTTGTTGGTGGGTGAGACAAACATGATCGAAAATGCATTTACTCAACGTCAGTGACACAAACCCTTTCTGATGGCGAATTATTACTCTTATCTTATAACTGCCTTTTGGCTATATCTGCCGTTGTATTGGTTGGTGGAGCATATGTGTCGACCTCATGCGGGTGGTAGCTGGCGGGAGGATCTGAGGAGACTCTCAAGGCTGCGGCCGAAAGCTGCACAACGTGGGACCCCATTCCCTTGAGGTGAGCAGTAGTCTCATGACACGCTCTGCGGCTAGTAGCCGTGCTGATCATGCAATTGGTGGTGATGCCATACACTTACATCACGTCTGCAGGAGCGGCGGTCTGGCAGGTGGTGGCGCTCACGGAGGGTTTACAGCCAGTGTGCCTATTTGCCTAAACCGTGTGACGTACATTCACTGTGGCTGGATTCGTTCGTATTCTGTATGGCGTTTACACGCATTGACATGCGCGACTTCGGTCGATGTTTGTGCTTACGCACTAACAAGGGGCCAAGCCTCTTTTACTGGTTCGCCAGTTATTTTGCTGTGGACTACGGTCCAGTTCCCGAATTAGCGTTCCCTTCGGGGGGAGTGCATCAAAATGGTTGGCGCTCACCGTGCACGGCGTATGTGGGGCCGTGTACCTCCCCTACATTTTTTTAAATAAATGTAGGAGAGCGAAGCCCTTGTATCGGGTATTTTTGTATAAATATATTGTGAGCCTTTTCCAAGCGGGAAGGGACTAATAATAATAAATTAATAATGTAAACCTGACACAAGTGGAATAGGGACGTTTTATGTTCTTAACCTTTTTCGAGCCCTGTCTTCGTGAACGGGGTTCACTTAGCTTATTAGGCACTACCAACAGCTTTCAATTGCTCTAGTGAATATTCATTCTTCCAAAAGACACCTAAAAGAACTAAGTTACAAACAAACACAACGTAAATAAGGGTCCTAACTAAGACGATCACGCCAAAAGATTACAAACGGCCTATTATTAAACCTTTAGAGAGATCATTTTAGAAAGATCTAAACATAGTTTATTAATCCTGGTCACATATATATATATAATGTTATTGAAAAGGGGATATTTTTAATATTATAAAATTTTTATTTTGCAATACAATAGAGGGGGGGGGGGATCGTTACAATATGTAATCAAAAACATATTGATTATATATCAAATGATAACACTATGAAATTAAAATCTTAAAATTATATCTTCAGTGAACCAAAAATCAGTTTCTTTTACAAAAGTAATTAAAAGAAAACAAATCAATTAAAAATAACATTAAAACATTTATAAAATTAAATGAAAGTCTTATTTTAAATTACAGGATTGTTATTGTTGTTGTACTCTGTTCGGAAAATTTAAAACAATAATATTAAACTCCTCAATTGTCCTGGCTATTTTGGATATTGCATTTGATTATAACTTTATTTTCGGATGCTCCATATATTGATCATTTCTTGTTGGTAGAGTGTTGTTGCTTGGGGAATGTGGTATGGAATTAAGTTGTGATTCTAAAATGAAAATAAATATTTGATAACATCCCATCTCTGTAGAGTAATGTTTAATAGTTGTTAATTATAAATCAATGACAAAATTAAGGTGGAATATTTGAATTATAAGTTTTAATCCACCACAAACCATTTAAAAGGATGTTTAAGATTTATTGAAACATCTATATTCTCTACACAAAGAGATAACACATATGAGGTCAATTTATGTAAATTATTGCAATTAAAAAATGATGGATTACCTTTTTACCGCTTGAGTGTAAGACATACATATTGCAAGTGTGTTGTATAACTCAATGTTGCAAGTTCCTTATTTTTATCAAACTGTAGGTAGGGGCTCGACCAAGTCCAATTTCTATGCGGCCATATCTAGAAGATAAAGTTCATCATAAAGAGTCTCTTTTCTCCATGAAATTAACCAGCTGTTGGCCCATTTGGTGTCGTGGCCCTAGCCTATCCATTAGATATTCCTAGAAAAATAAAATAATATTAAAATGTTTGTCTTTAAAAGTGAGTAAAAAAATAGTTATCATTTTTAGATGCCACACAAAAATATTGAGAAGTTAACGAATCAACATTGTTATTTGTAATAACTAAGTAGTGAGAAAGGTTAATTGTAAGTTGAGTTTTCAAAAGCAACACTTGACCATCTGTGACTGCTATCAATCCCTAGTTTAATGTTGTTCAACAGGCCAGAAATTGCTTTTTTTCTGTACCCAAATCAAAAAATATATCTACCTATAAATTTTTTAAAAAACATGTTATACTTACTTTAGCCTATCCTTGACCATTATTATTTATTTTGTTCCTCCTAATTAGCTAACAGTGCCCATTTCGTCTGTTTCATATGATGCTTAATTGTGTTAATGCGGTAATGAACTATTTCAAACTGTTTATAGTTGTACCCAAATTGAAAGGTCTATTATTAATTCACTCTACACATACTTAAAAAGCACTTCACCTTTAAACTTAAAAAGAGTTCTTCGAAAGTTGATATTTGTTTACATTGTTTCATGATCGTCGTGATAACAATTTTTTTCTGACAACAAAAAAATGAGGCAAAGACACGCTCCTATACAGCCTTATAATTAATTAAAACTCGCAAATATAGCGTTTTTTTATAAGAACTGTATGAAAAGATGTTATGTTTGACGAATTACACCATTTATTAAGTATTTTTACTACTTAAACGCTCGTTTATGAAAGTTACAAAGAGTTTATTATGACTTTACCGGTTTAACGATAAATAAAACATGCCTGTTGCTAAGAGTAACGCAGCTAACTTCATGTGGTACAACAAAATTTTTGGCCAATCCGAGCGCAACTCCGATTTTAATCCAATGTTGTCAAAATTGTTTTCAAGAGTACGCTAATTTGTCAGCATTGGATTGAAATTGAGATTGGATCGAAATTGTTATTGGATTCAAGAGTAAGCTTGCAGTAACGTCCATACAACAACTCAGTTCACTCCTTACGAACTTCTTTTTGGTCACAAGCTGTATATCCCCGATGCTATTTTCGAAACAAGAAGTGATTAAAGATTTCTCGAGAGAAAGCCCAACAAAATATTCAAATCTCAAAAGAAAGATCTAAAACATACCACGACAGAAACTCTCGTACAGTCAAATATAAAATAGAATATTACGTCTATATCAAAAATCATCTTCGTCTTCGCAAAGCCCTCTCCCCTATTTGGAAAGGGCCTTACAAAGTTGTCAAGGTTCACAGTAATAATACCCTTACTCTCCTTATTAACAGACGCCATGTTAAACACTACTTCGACGAAGTAAAACTCGCTCATGAGATAAGTTCTTAAATATCAAAATTAAATTCTATTTAAGACATATATTTTAACATTTACAATTCATTTATACACTTTTATTTTACATTATATACACGTTATTATACAACTTAGACTTAGTAAGCTTTTAATTATTATTTACAGAACCACCATCGTATTTTGTGCTACTATTCTTGCAACCGGCAATGGTCAATATATTGAACGCATCGACAAGAGCCCTGGTATACTCTTCGACCCTGTTGGTACATTGAGGATAATTAATGATCAATTTCACACCGTTATCCCGGTAGACGTACATCCAATCCGACACCATTTGGAAAACATTCATGAAGTATTTAAAATAATCCAATTCCAGTGCCGTGAGAGTGTCGACATAGAGTACACTCAGTGTGAAAATATGTTACAACCACTAGAAGCACTTTACAACGACATCTTAAGAGATTTTAAATCGATTTCCCATATTATCTTAAACGGTATGTCCAAGAGATCTGCATGGTTCTCAGGTATTGGCACGGTATTTAAACATATTTTCGGTACACTGGATGAAGATGATGCTGAAAACTACAACAAAGCTATTCATGCCCTATTTAATAACGAAAATAAATTAGCAGAATCTATCAAAAGGCATATTTTAGTTTCTAAATCCGCTATTTCTAATGTTAATAAATCCCTGGAGGAATTAAATGACAATCAAATAAAGTTAAATAGCGTCATTGAACTTTTATCTTCTACTGTTAAAAATGCATCTGAAATGTTAAATATACTCAGTTTTCAAATGAAACTATCCAATTTTTTAAATACTTTGCTATGTAATTTACTTACAATGCCCTTCAAAGTTGAAGATCTATTAAACTCAATTTTATTTGTAAAAACCAACACCTTACATCCATCTATATTAAGCCCAACTCAAATGTATAATGATATAATTAGTAACCTAAGAATTATGCCAAAATACAAAGATTTTCCAATATCTCTAGAATTAAGCAACATTCATACTTTAATTAACATTGCCGATTTAGTATGTTATTATTTAGACAATAAGCTTATTTTATCATAAAATTACCTTTAGTTAGTTTGTTAGAATATAATATATATAAGAACTTACCTTTGCCCACTCCACATGCTCAAGATAGAGCAAACTCTTTTGCCATGATCATCCCCTCTAAAAAGTTTGTAGCGCTAAGTAAAGGTAAAACAAGTTAAGTTTATCTACAAGACATAAATAATTGTATAAGTATCCCGACAAATACCTACCTTTGTGATGTTATAGATGTAGCTACAGTATCCAATAATGTACCCTGTGAAATAGAAATTATGACGAAAGCCTTGACATGAATCCCAGATAACTGTCCATTTAGATTAATTTCTGGTGATCTGGATATATGGCATAAGTTAAACAATAACAAATGGATTTTTGTTTAAACCAAACCCACTAAGTTATCAGTGGAGTGTAGTAATAATTTAACCGAATACACTCTATCCGGTACAGGCTTGCTCACCATTCCTCCTGATTGCGTAGCTTTCCATAAGAATCTGAAATTAGAAACTAAGCTCCATCCTAGTATAAATGTTCCCGGAATATATTCGGATTTTAATATAATTAATGATAGTTGTTGTAAGTTAAGTAACTTTAACAAATTTTCGGTTAACCTTACGTCTTCTATAAATGTAAAAACTTTGAATTTAGAAAATTTAAAATCTTATAACACTGATTCCGATCAAATTATCAAACGACTAGACACCCTAGAAAATCCAAATTTGTATAATGTTAGTTTCTCTATAATAAGTCTTATACCTGTAACACTTTGTATTTCTATTATAACTTATATAATTTGTAAGAGAGGAAAGTCTTTCAGAGAGCATTTTAATTTTAACAAAGAAAATACAGAAAATCGTCATCACGCTGATCAACCACAGCTACGCATAGAATAGCCGTAAACTCACTCAAGGGTGAGTTTCCTCTTAACGGGGGGGGGGGGGTTATTATAGATCCCCTTTTACTAGGGATCCGCTGACACAAAGCACACAGTCAGCACTCTCTTAGTAGCTTCAGTACTTTCTTATTACAATACCAGCAATACCAGTCAGTCCGTCATACACTCTCATCCGAAACACTCGCCTCTCAAATTCAATTCGTATTTTGTGTCTTTCTATAATTAAATCCAGTGTAATTTCTAAAAAGTTTTTTTTAAAAGACATTTCGTGAAGCCCCGTATAACAGAACGCGTGTGATTGCGTTGCATATATAATGTAGTAATGTAATCATTTTAGTGTAGGTACCATAATCCATAATATTATTAAAATTGTAGTATGTTAAATATTTAACCTAATAGGTGGGTTCCCATAAATCAATTATTAATAGCTTTAAGATATTACGCCACAGGCAGTCACTTGCTTGCTGTGGCGGATAAGGGTGGTGTTAGTTTGGCTACATTCAGCCGGATAGTAAAGAGAGTTGGTGAAATTGGGCATTATGCATGAATGATTGTCGAGGTCAATGGTGCGAACATGGCAGGAATATTAAAGGTGTTGAAACCAGAATTTGACTCAATAATCTCGGGCATTTTTCAATCCAAGTGGTTGAAGTTATTAGAACTTAATTTGCTCATATTCGTGTAATAAAATAAAATAATGTGTCCTACTCATTTTAAGAGCACCTCTCAACCACCCTCGATTGCATGCATTATCCCCGTAGCTACAACTCCCAGTACCACCGTACCCAACACCACCAAACTAGGGACTACACACCACTCTCGATAATATGATACGTGTTTCGTCTCTATACGAGGCATACACAGGTGAAGTCCTATCTGCGGTGGCTGAAGGCTAAGTGAGCAGCGAGCCGAAACTATTTGTACAACTCGCTGATCAACGAGTTGTATAAATAGCAAGTGTGGAAATCGGGGAGAGTGCTAGGAGTGGTGGTGATGGTATTAGTATTGATGAAGATAGTGTCAACCTTTGCAGAGTCTACTTCATCTGAGGATGCCTCGTCTAGAGGCGAAACACATGTCGTATTAACAAGGGTAGTGTGTCGTTCCTAGTGTGGTGGTGCTGGGAGGTGTGGCGCTGGGAGGTGTGGCGCTGGGAGTGGTGGTGATAAGAGTGGTGGTGATGAGAGTGGTGGTGACGAGAGTGGTGGTAATGAGAGTGGTGATGATGAGAGTGGTGGTGATGAGAGTGGTGGTGCTGAGAGTGTTGGTGCTGAGAGTGGTGGTGATGAGAGTAGTGGTAATGGGAGTGGTGGTGAGGAGTGGTGGTGCTGAGAGTGGTGGTGATGAGGGTGGTGGTGCAGAGTGGTGATACTGAGATTGGTGGTGCTGAAAGTGGTGGTGAAGGGGATGGAGCAAGCAACTGAGGAAGAGAGGGACGTGGGTGCTCTTCAGACTAGGAAGAACACATCATTGTATTTTATCAATGCGGAAATGAGCAAATTAAGTCCTAACAACTTCAATATAATTGATTTCCACAACGTAACGCCTGATTATTTTAATTATCGAAGAAGTTAAGTGTTTAGTCGTAACAATCAACCAAAAACTAACGTGGAACTCTCTCACTCACCCTAGCAGTGTATATCATACGGCTCAAATTGTTTTAGGCATGTGCAGTCGTGTGGTTGGGAACAGTTGGATCGATTATTATCAGCTACGCCTCCATTGTCTGGTGCAACAAGGCCAACCAAAAGACGACTGCGGATAGACTAAATAGTCTACAAAGGACTGCCTGCTTAATCGCAACTGGAACGATGCGATCATCGCCTGGAGCAGCTCTTAATGCACTTCTGTGACTAACGCCCCTTGATCTTTTAAGTAGCAAAAATGTGAACATTTGTTATTGGAAAAGTTTTAAAAAATCCTTCAAGAAATATACAATTATAAAACTGGTCAGAATTTATAATCGGTATGTTTTCTCGATCATTAGCGATCTTATTCGCCTCTTTGTGCCAATAATTCGTCTAATGACAAGAACATACAAATATTAGATTTGTCAGAACCGCCAATAAAAGAGTCGAGATGCCAAGTTCGGTACACGTTCCATAAACCATAACTATGGTATGGGTAAAAGGGCAACAATTTTTAATTGATTCAAAATAAAAATTTGTTACGACTCTTTTAATTTTAATCTATTACTTGGCATATTTTGATAATCAATATGTAACATTCATATTTAATTTAATTTTTTGTTGTAACAAAGTTTAGACAAATTTAAAAAGAAAATAAGTAATGTTTTTATATTGTTAAAACAATTTAAAAATCTTTTTAGCAATTAAGGGGAAACCTATTATTTGCCCACACTTTTAAAATCTTTTTAGCAATTAAAGGGAAACCTATTATTTGCCCATACTTTTAGTTTGTTACATTAAGGCCAGGTATTTCGCAGAGACCGCGCATTTGAGTTCTCTTAAACCATCTGAGGCATAGAAATCAGTGTTTTAAATTCTGATAAAAATATATACTATTAGTTAAGGATCTAGTCTAGTCAAAATCGCATTCAGTTACAAAATCTAAAGAACTTCACGCGATAGAAAAAAATCCCGAAATAACCCCTTTTTATATATATATATATATATATATATATATATATATATATATATATATATATATATATATATAGTAATTAACACAATATTTTTATCAAGTCAAACTCTGCGAATTTGTCTGTAAAAATTAAGTGGCTTTATTTGAGTACAAAATTTAAGTGTAAAATGTTAGTAGTTTAGTCATAATATTGAAAAAATAATACAAAAAGGGGTTATTTCGGGATTTTTTAGCCTATATATATATATATATATATATATATATATATATATATATATATATATATATATATATATATATATATATATATATATATAGGCTCGGCAAGCCTGACCAGTCGCGCGCTGGCGCTTATGGACGACGGACCAGTGTCAGTTTTCTCCGTGCACCAATAAATCAGTTCTTGACGAGTTCGTATAATTGTTGTACAGACTAAATATTGCGTGCTATAAATATAAATCCTGTGGTTTTAATAGTTATAATGAACTTCACTGTAAGTTTGACTTTCTCCCTAGCGTTGTGTGTGTTCATACGAAACTTAAAAACAGTACTCTACTCATACAGTTTCCATACCTATCAAAAGCGAACTGGTTGTTAATTTTCTTTTTATTATGTAACTCTAATTTATCGCTATAATAAGAAAAGTTTGATCATAAAAAATGCATTTGTAAAGTCAAATAAAAAAGTCATCCTACTGCTTATTTCTATACTGTGTTGCTGGTTGGGTCATGCAAGTTCACTGCCTTAGAGTCCACGCGAAATAATTCGTGCGCGGCCGGGACAGCGTTAAATGCCTACTTTTGTAGGAATACATGGCCTTAAAAATAATCCATGACGCGCTGTTAAAGTGTTACATCACAGTATGGCACCTTATTTTATTACAATATTGACGGTAGGTAGAACATAATAATTATATTCATTTATTGTTCACAATCACAAGTAAGGCCCTCCTATCATGCGATTAAAATGACGGAACTGGTTAAGTTATTAAGTCCCAACAAATATATTAACGCATTGACGCATTTCCACGTAGCGATATGCGCTACATACATTGTTTGTATACTCTTCAAAAACACTTACTTAGCAAGCCTAGTTGTATTATTCACTGTGAATGAATGAAATATTTATCGACGATATATAATAACTTTTTTTTAATCCTTTTTACTTTGTTTATCAACTTTTTACTTTCTAAGATTTAATGGTAACTGACAGTTTTTCATTAAATAGTGTACATCTATTATGTGCTTAAAGTAAAATGTAAATTTATTGTAATAATGAAAATATAAGTCATACGGAATGATTTATTTTTGAAGAAATGTAGATTTATGTCTATGCAAGCAATACAACATTCATTACCCCAAATCAGTACTTTACTAGTAGAAGCAATGTAAAATTCTTTTGATAAATTTCTACATATTTTTTCAATATCATTTTCATAATTTTTTTATAGGATAGGGTGACAAACGAGCACACAGTCCACCTGATGGTAAGTGGTTGCTGTGGCCCATAGACATCTACATCTATCCTCGATTACGAATCAAAATGCAGATGCGTTGTCACCCGTGAGGACTAAGATGGAATGCCTCGTTTCCAGTAAAAAGGGTCTCCGGTTCTCTACACTCACCATACGAAATACAGCAGCATTAAGTTACTATTTCACGCTGGTATTCTGTGAGAGCGTGGTCCTTCCCCGGTCGAGCCGACCCATTCGTGCTACAACTATGCTACTAATATAACTGCAGCATGGCTCTACCACGTAAAATAATAATGATTTCTTATATTTACGCGAACACTACACATTGATTAAAACTACTTTTACGGATTTTATCGCGTTTAATTTTACTGTTAATGATTTTTATTTTTAATTCCCGACGTTTCGGGTGCTTTCCAGCACCCATGGTCACGGGGGACTGAGGCGACTGACGTCCCGATGTAGTTGTCAAACCCGGAGTACCTTCAGCTTTTTTAATTATTGTTTATGGTCCGATCTATGCAAAATGAACTGACTATGTCCTGAGGTTTTGCGGTGGTATGCTTGGGTTTAGTTTTAATTTTATTGATTATAGGGTCCCAAGCAGTTGGTAGTACCCAGCCTCCTTCTCTATTGAAATTAGGATATTTTTTAATTTCAATAGCCTCACGTATCATCCTTGGTAGGAATCGGTGTTCTTTCGCGAGGATTTGTGGTCTATCAAATCTGATGTAATGGTTGGGGCCGTCTAGGATATGATCACAAATTGCAGACTTCACGGAACGTTGATGCTTCACATCAGCTATATGTAGGAAAACGGGAATGTCGGGAGTTAAAAATAAAAATAATTAGAGATTAAACGAAACGCGATAAAATTCGTAAAAGTAGTTTTAATCAATATAATTTTTGCATAAAAACGAACATGAATAATATTATAACAAGTGGAGCTAAGATAAAGTGTAATATTTCTGTTTATGTTCTAGAATTGGAAGTTCAACAAATTCATCCTCCCAACAAACAACGATGGCACCTGCTGTATACATTCTTTCCGACGATGATGAACATTTCCTCGTCAGTGATGAAGATTCTGTTTACCTGATTAACGAACCTTCTCCGCTAGGAAGCGAAAAGTCTCCCACTCAGAAAAATTTTTCCCAGCATAACGAGGTAGTAAGTGATACTCCATCAATATCAACACATCGTACACCACCCGTAACAAGAATCTCCTTAGAAAATAAAGCAAGTACACCAAACAACGAAGCTACGATTATAAATTCTGATATTTACTTAGATTATCATCATATCGATCACATAAATGATCAAGTTCCTGTTAAGGACACCACCGTCACAATTACGACTGTCGGTTCTCATACAATCTGCTTAGACAGTGATGAAGAAGATCCTGTAAGATATGAGACGGCTAAAAACACGGTTTCTAATCCAGCTACAAATAGAAAAATTACTCAACCACCTGTCTCTGTTACAACAGTGGCATCGAATGTCGCACCACTTCAAAGCTCATCAACTTTAAACACTCCCGTGTCTGGTACTCCAGAAGTACCGAATTCCGCACCAGATAATCGAATTATGATTCTTTTAGATGAATTACATCATCCTTTACAAATACATAATTATATTTATATCCTAATGTGGGTACTAGTAATTCTGCTGCGAGCAAAGTTGAGCCAATAAAAGATATTAATCTTACTCTTAAAACACCCGTTGAAAATAATAAAGTTGCAAATACACCAACCTATACTCCTGTAAAACGAATATGCAAACCTGGTGATATTATACGAATGCATATCTGCTGTAAGAATGTAATACTAAACAAAAAATCCTGTACTGTTTCAAAATCAAATGCAAAAAAAAAATAGTTAAAGAAAAGGTAACTACAACACCCAAAGTAACTTCGCCATCAAATGAAGAAAAGGCTGTAAATATAAACAAGAAGAAGATAGTCATGGGTTCGACCCCACACAGAGTGATACAGGTACGTGCATAAATGCTATTGCTGACTTTGCACCCTGTGTGTGGCCTATATCGCGTCACTTGAGTAAGCAAATGTAATAACGTCTGCAGGAAAGATGTATTAGAATAAGTTTGCCATTGTTTAAGTACATGAGCTTCTGTACGGACATGTCTTAGTTTTATTTTAGTTTTTAAAAACGCCTCCACCGCTCCCGTCAACTTGACTGGTGCAGCCGGTAGGATCGCCATTTGCTTGCGCCGTCCGCGAAATAAGTTCGTATAAAATCGTTTACCGCGTTCGTGCCGCGAGGCGATCCTGCGAACCAATATAAATGTGTCAAGTGGAGAGCAGATGAAGATGACGAAGGCCGGCTGGTGAGTCCAAATTTTCACCTTCCTTTCCTTGGCATATTATATAGTTTTGTTATTTTGCAATTAGACCTCTTGCGATATAACGTTATCTGGTTTTACATTAAAATCTGTGAAACTTAAATTTAAGAATACTTAAACTTAATAACTAACTGCATAAAGAAATACTACGAATAAGATAAGTAAGCGCGTCCATGCAATAACGTCGCGATAAGAGCTTGCACTGTGGGAACAAAGCGATTATAACTATTACAAATTATAATTGTAGTGTACTCGTATGTTCGTTGATTAAATTTTTATTGAGGACTTATTTATTTCATATTGTGTATTTTACTTATTAATTATTTTACTTTTACTTTGACCGTGTTTTTGATTGTGAATTTGAATTCTTATATTAATTGTATTATTTTATCGCCGTATTTTATAAAATAAAGTGTACAAAATGGAAGATCAAGTACAAATTAAGATGATTCCTAATGAAATGCCAAAAGTGTACCGATATTTAACGGTGATAAGCACCAATTAAATCTTTTTATTCGCAAATGTGAGTATATATTAAATACATATTGGGGATCCGATGAACAAAATTTATACGTAAAGTACGCGATAACAAGTAGACTCGTAGGCGACGCTGCAGCGCTCTTTAGCGAGCGTGAGGACATTAATACGTGGGAAGATTTTAGAGAACTGCTAATTCAACATTTTGGAGACCCTAGGAGTGAAGAATGTATTGCTATAGAACTTGAAGGTTTGCGTATCCGAAATAACGAGTCGTATTTAGATATCTGTAATAGGATCCAATCCGTTCGTAGTGTTTTAATATCGAAAGTAAATAGATTAACCGATCCGAATGTAAAGAGTAGCAAAATTATTATATATAATAATACATACATA
This sequence comes from Parnassius smintheus behrii, assembly GCA_036936625.1. NCBI lineage: Eukaryota > Metazoa > Arthropoda > Insecta > Lepidoptera > Papilionidae > Parnassius > Parnassius smintheus. The sequence continues at coordinate 114,791 of JAUPFT010000016.1, forward strand.
GACATACATAAACACTCACGCCTGTCACCCAGGGGGGTAGGCAGAGACTACAGACTTCCATTTGGCACGATCCTGACACACCTCTCTCGCCTCCTTCACATCCATACACCTACGCATGCATGCTCGTCGGTTAAGGGTACTCCTAATTTGGCCCGTTTTCAATAAATCGCCAATTTGGTCGATAAATTTTCGCCTAGGACGTCCCTTTCCGACTCTGCCATTCACTTCTGCAACATAAATTTTCTTTGTCACTCTTTCCTCATCCATTCTTTCCACATGACCAAACCACCGAAGCATTCCTTTCTTAATCCTGGTCACAACATCATCTTGCAAACCACACTCTTCTCTTATCACACAATTTTTCACCCCGTCATTCAGATTCAGCCCTAACATACTCCTTAACGACCGCATTTCTACTGCATTTATTCCACTCTCGTGCTTTTTCTGCCATACCTAACTTTCACTACCATACGTTAAAGTAGGGACCAACACAGCATTGTGAATTGCCATACGTGCCTTTTTTGACACATTTTGACTCTTCACAATAGAGTGCAGGGCCCCATTTACTCTGTTTCCTGCGTTCACTCGTCGTTCTATATCCTTATCATATCTCCCATCCCTGCTAAATACGCACCCCAAATATACAAACTCATCTACTTGCTCGATCAACTCCCCTTCTATTCTTATTTCACATATCGTTTTACTTTCATCTCTTTCAAAAACCATAATTTTCGTCTTACTTGCGTTCACTTTCATACCCCTTTCTTTTAATGATCTGTTCATTAATGTAACCATCATTTGCAACTCAGCCGCCGACGACGCAAGAATAACTTGATCATCGGCGTACAAAAGGCATTTGATGGTTAACTCACCCATTCTTAAACCGCATTCTTCAACTTTCAAATTTTGCAAACAACTGTCCATAAATAGGTTGAACAGCCACGGGGAAGCCACACAGCCCTGTCTGACACCTTTATGGATGTCAAACCAGTCCGAGTAGACCCCGTTGATCCTAACACAAGCACTAGAGTCCCTATAAAGAGACTTCAATGCCCGTATCAAGCCTGCGCTCAACCCAAATGAGTTCAGTGTTTGCCATAGCAAGTTAAAATTTCAAAGAAGAATGGCCGTTTCACGACTTCCAGAGAGTATTATGCCAGAAGAAAAGAACAAACAAAAGGTGTTGGCAACGATGGCAGCAGAAGATATCCTTTTAAATCCGGAAAGGTTCTCAAGCTGGGAGCAACAGCTGCGCACTACAGCCAGAGTGGTTGCCTTTGCACACTACCTATTTAAGAAGAGCCGTAAAGCGACCACCACCGCCACGCGCCGGAAGGATGAGCCTTGGAAACAATAACAGAAAACCAAGAAAAAAGAAGCACACGCCTCAAACCCGTCGACCAACAAAAACGAAAATAAGCGCCTATATCTACCCCTAGAAGAAGAACACTTAAAGAAGGCCGAAGAATTATTAATGAAAATAAGCCAGAGCGACAGTTTTGCGTCAGACATAAGAAAATTAAAAACAGAAAAACCTCTAGAAAACTCAAGTCGACTTAAGAAAATCAACGTTTACATTGGAGACGATGGAATCATCAAATTAAGGAGTAGGACAATGAAATTCCACGACCAAAACGAAAGAAGGATGAATCCTTTCGTTTTAGACGGGAAACAAAAAATAACCCGTCTAATAATACAATACTATCATTAGAAATTCCTTCACGGAAACACTGCTACAGTAATGAACGAAATTCGCCAAAAGTTCTGGATCCTGGGTTTAATAGCGACTTTAAAAGCGGTCGCACACAGCTGTCAATGGTGCAAGACAAAGAAGAGTTCACCAGAGATAAACCCGACGGGAGATCTACCGAGCGGGAGACTAAAGCATCATCAGTTTCCGTTCTCCTGCACGGCCGTAGACTACTTCGGGCTGATGCAAGTCACCATCGGAAGAAGAACTGAGAAGCGCTGGGGAGCTTTATTCACCTGCCTCACTACTAGAGCAGTACATCTAGAGCTAGTACCTTCTCTCAGCACTAGCTCAATGATCATGGCACTCCGACGAATGGCAGCCAGAAGAGGGACCCCGAAAACTATATTCAGCGACAACGGAACTAACTTCGTCGGGGCAAAAAGGGAATTAGAAGTGGCTGCACAAGAAAAAGGCATCAATTGGAAGTTCATCTCCCCGGGTGCTCCGAATATGGGAGGCGCCTGGGAGAGACTCGTACGAACAGTCAAGACGACGCTAGCAGTAGTCGTCAACGTGAAGAGCCCGCCCGAGGAGGTACTCCATACGCTAATGACCGAGGTTGAACATATCGTCAATTCGAGACCTCTCACCCCAATCAGACCCAGAAGACGAGGAAAGCCTAACACCGAACCACTTTCTACTGGGAAGATCATGCGGAGCGATGGCACCGGGAGAGTTCAGTGACACGGAGCTCATCGGAAAAGCAAACTGGAGAACCACCCAAAGACTCGCAGACCACTTCTGGAAAAGATGGATTAAAGAATATTTACCTCTCCTAATGCCAAGGAAACTCGAGAGGAGAGAAACCAGAGACCCAAGAGAAGGAGACATTGTGTTGATAGTGGACGCTACGTTACCACGAAACTCATGGCCTCGCGGAGAAGTTATCAAGACCTATCCCGGACCGGACGGAAGAACCAGGGTGCTGGACATGCGGACATCAGGTCTTGACTGTTCCAGAGCATTCGACTGTCTTAATGTGCCATTGCTTTTGTCTAAATTACATTACTACGGTTTCGACATATCTGCGATAAAATGGTTCGAAAGTTATTTCAAGCATCGTATACAGCAAGTAGAAATATCAGACGAAAATGGGTTACCAGTCATTTCGAACGCTCAGGCTGTCAAACAAGGCGTTCCGCAGGGATCTATCCTAGGACCTATTTTGTTTGCCGTGTATTGTGCGGATATAACAAATTGTATTAAGCATTGCAAATACCATATGTACGCGGATGATACACAGATCTATATACCTTGTAAACCGGGGGAGACTAAATTAGCGGTGGAAAAATTAAATGACGATCTCGAAAGAATTGCAGCTTGGTCAGATTCGAACGCATTAGTTCTTAATGGAAGCAAGTCTAAATATATGATTCTAGGTACGGCTCAGCAAATACAAAAAATAGCAAAACATGAAGCATAAGGAACGAAAGAATTGAACGCGTGACTGAGGCTCGTAATTTGGGTTTGTTGATAGATAAGTTACGCTTTGAAAGTCACATAATAAACACTGCAAGAACATGTTTTTATAGGTTAAAAGTATTATATCAAATTAGAAATTGCCTAAATACGGATATGCGGATAAGACTGTGCGATTCTTTGATTCTGTCTAAATTTAATTATATGGATATAGTGTATGGCCCTCGTCTGCTTGTGCGTAGCAAGAAACTTGTCCAGAGGGTGCAGAATGCTTGTGCGAGATTATGTTTTAAAATACCTCCCCGTGCTCACGTTACGCCGTACATAAACGAGCACAATATTTTAAAAATGCAGTATCGGCGAGAACACCACCTAGCCACATTTCTATTTGGATTAATTAAATATAATGTGCCACCTTAACTTTATCACAAATTAGTGTGGTCTCGCGACGTACAATCAAAGATCACTCGCTCGTCAGGTTACTCTTTGGTTGTTCCCTACCATCGTACCATCGCCTTTCGTGGAAGTTTCAAATATTCTGCCTCTAAATGCTGGAATAACCTGCCGCCACCGCTTCGTAGTCTGAAAACACTAAATACATTTAAAATAAAATATAAAACTCACCTAATTATTGTTCAAAAAGCTACGGCTTGATATTTACCTACCTAAATAATTACAGACACTTAGCGCTGTCCGGCGGGGTCATACGGAAAGCATATGAGTCCATAGTACTTTTTTTGATACAAGGCTGAAATAAAAGTGTTTTTCATGCTATTAATTATAACTATGATACAAGTATATGTTTAACGTGCAATCACTATTGACTTTATTAAAATATTGTTTCTAATGATAACATTGTTGTTTAAGATTATGGTTATGATTACATACCTGTGAGAGAATATTTTTGTAGGGTACCATCATTTAGTGTTTCTTCTTTTATATTATTTCCAACTGATACCTCATAGATACATGACTCTTATGGTGATAACAATACTTTTTAAAATGTTTCGGACATTCTTGGTATTAGATCCAGTTAGTTCATTCATGTAATCTATGTTAATTATTATTAGTCTATCAATGACGGTGTGAACGTCCGCACGTCACTTAATTTACAGGCCCACTGAAAACCAGCGCTGTAGTCTCGTATCGGCTGCGGCAATAAGCTGAGTGCGGTCTGTTTGCCGTATACGCCACACACACTTGTGTGCGTAAAATGTGTGATGTGTTTAATATTTTTTTTATTCTTCTTTTTTTTTCTTTTTACTATGTATTTTTAAATTTATGGTTTAAATGTACATGTGGCGTATTTGAGCAATAAATGTTTTCTTTCTTTCTATTATTATTATAAGCCTATTAATGCTGGTGTTCCACAGGGCTGCGTGCTATCGCCAACGCTGTTTCTTCTGCAAATCAATGATATGTTGCAAACCCGTAACATTCATTTTTATGCAGATGACAGCACTGGTGATGCTCTTTACACGGGTCGAGCCAATATTTCTCGGGAAAACGTCTCCGAGTGCCGGAACAAACTTGTGTCTGAAGTCGAATCTTTGCTGAACAGAGTCTCGAATTGGGGGCGACTAAATCTAGTCCAGTTTAACCCCCAGAAGACACAAGTTTGCGCGTTAACCGCTAAAAAGAACCCCTTTGTCGTATCCCCTCAGTTTAAAGGCACTTCCCTTGTTGCCTCAGCCAGAATCGGAATCCTCGGCTTCGACATATCGAGTGACGTGCAGTTTCGTGGTCACTTGGAAGGTAAGGCCAAATTGGCCTCTAAAAAGCTTGGCGTGCTCAGCAGAGCGGGACGGTGTTTCATGCCGGCACACCGCCTGCAACTTTATAAGGCGCAGGTTCGGCCGCACATGGAATACTGTTCCCATCTCTGGGCATATTAACTACAGATCATGGTTGATATGCCTGAAGCCAGGACAAACCCCTCCTGTCCTTTTTATCATACTGGAGTTGACTACACGGGTTACGTGGAAGTCAAGGCAAGCAAGGTTTGAGGCATTAAAACAAACAAGGGCTATGTGGCTCTATTCGTGTGCATGGCAACAAAGGCCGTGCACGTCGACCTCGTGTCCGACCTCACGTCGTCAGCATTTTTGGCCACACTGCGTCAAATGGCAGCTCGTCGAGGCGCGCCGCGTCACGTATATTGCGATGACGGTACTAACTTCGTCGGTGCTAGCCGTGTTCTGGGACAAAACATAAAGCTGATTAAAGAAAATATTTCTGATCCAGAATTATTAACTGAACTTACCAAAATGAAGATAGAATTCCACTTCAACGCTCCTTCTTGGCCGTCAGCGGGTGGACTCTGGGAGGCTACGGTCACGAGCTTTGAACATCACATCAAACGTGTTATCGAAGAACAAAAATTAACATTCGAAGAGTACTCAACGATACTTAGTCAGCTAGAAACGTGTCTTAATACTAGGCCGCTGTGTGCATTAACTGAGGATGTGGAGTACCTCAACTTCTTGACACCTTCGCATTTCTTAACTAAAACAGCTGATGTAACAATCCTGGAAACAGAACATGACGCGCGAACAAGATGGAACTTAACAGAAAAACTAATGGCTGATATATGGAAGCGCTGGAAATTGGAATACCTTACACAACTTACCGTTCGAAATAAATGGAAGCAGTCGACATCTAACATTCAAGTCGGTCAATTAGTGACAATTCAAGACGATAACTTACGTGGTGGAAAATGGTCGAGTCATAGATTTACACCCAGGAAAAGATGGTTTCGTTCGAGTTGTCTCCTTGAAAACAAAAAACGGATTTTTTTTTACGGCTAGTTACCAAATTATCCATACTGCCATTGCGAGGAAACCAGGAATCCGAAATCAGAAAAAAACAAAATAACAGCTAAATCAAGTCCGATATCAATTTGTGCTGCATGGCTATTTTACTTGAGTATAATCGTACCTACGCATGGTGCTTATACTATTCAGCAACTTAATCAATCTTTATATTTCGACGCCATTTCCAACATCGAACTTATTCGAGACGACTGGAAGCTCATAATTTTCTACAACATTCGACCATTTTGGGAAGGCTCCGAAACACTTGACAAATATCAAAAACACATGAAAAAAACATATTTGAAACAATGAAGGGCGACAGTCACTGTGATGCGGTCCTATTGCAGTTACGTCATAGTACCAGTGAACTCGAGTACTACAACCGCATGTTGCTAGGTAAACAAACCGAGCACGACAGACAGAAGCGAGGGCTTATCAATGGTGTCAGGTATCTCGCGAACAGTCTCTACGGAGTACTCGACGACCATTTCGCAGAAAAGTATGAGCGATATATCACACTTGTCAGACAGAACGAACATCATTTGGCTTCCCTGTTCAAGAACCAAACGTCTATAATCGAAGCGGAATACAACATGATGAAAAGAATGGAAGAAGTTATGAGAAAACAACACAAGATTATTAACAAACTGATTAGTGCTTCAGACAGCAACATAAACAAAGTAAGAATAGAATTAGAAAAATTTCACAACACTAAACAATTTTTGGCTTTGTCTGTCATAGCGAACAATTTACTGTTGACATAATGATTTCTTATATTTACGCGAACACTAATCATTGAAATAATACTAGTTTTTACGGAATTTATCGCGTATATTTAACTGTTTTACCCGACGTTTCGAGAGCTTTACAGCACCCATGGACACGGGAAGGACTGAGATGTTCAACATCCAGCTGTCATAGTTAACCGCGGTTACCATAGATTAAAACAAAAGTTAAAATTTTAATCTAAAATTTTAATTTAAAACAAAAGTTAAAATTTTAATCTATGGTAACCGCGGTTAACTATGACAGCTGGACGTTGAACATCTCAGTCCTTCCCGTGTCCATGGGTGCTGTAAAGCTCTCGAAACGTCGGGTAAAACAGTTAAATATACGCGATAAATTCCGTAAAAACTAGTATTATTTCAATTTACTGTTGAATTTGAAAGGCATACAAAACATGATGACGGATGCCATCACTGATACATACCACGGAAGGTTCGATGTTCGTCTCATTCAGATGAAGATCTGTGTTAGAAGAATAATTACACAAATCAGTGCCAAATAGATATCGCCAAGTGCAGTAACATGTTTTTTCAATTAAATAAGGCGAACAATTACTGATTTACAACATGCGACAAATGCAACGTAAGAGTTTTTGTGGTGATCAAGTTACCGTGGAACAGCTGAGTGACGCCGGTGTCATCGCACTGGAACCCGGTTGCACAATCAAAAGTGAAGAGTGATCGATCTACACTCACATAAAATTTGCGAGTGATTTGAAAACCGGACCCGAAATTTATGCACCTGAAATCGCTGCCATTAACCAAATTATCAAGCTCTCTATTCCGGAAACCGAGGAGTTGGAAAAAGGCGCCGACGGTTTCCAAGCCAACCTAACCACCTTGAACGAAAACATCAAAAATCTAAAGTCCCAAGATGTGATCGCTGAAAACATAACATTCCATGACATACATCATTACGCCGCGATTTACATCTTGGTGGAAGTGGTTGCGATAGCAGCTATATGCCCTGCCTGTAAACGACTACGGCAAAGAAGAAACACGGCCATTACTTCAACTATGAGCCTCGATAACATAACTGCGGACGGTGTAAGCTCCGCTTCGTAGCTGCGGTGGCCGCCCCGAGAGCGCAGCACGCCGCTGCAGTGGGCGACCCGAGAACGCAACCCGTCGCCGCCAGCGCCGAGCGTGCGTCCACACCCGCGCTCCCGAACACGTTCAATACTCAAGACCGAGCAACTTCGCCTACATTGCGAACCCTCATTCTTAAACGCGATGAAGAATAATTTTTATACGTATCTTTTCTCAAATCATTTTACATTTTTTTATCTCCTTTGCTGTACGGGAAGATGTTCGGTTTATACCGAACACATTTTGTAAGCGTCGGCATTTATCATTAAACTTTTTATTTTTAGCCAGTACATGTAAGGACACCAACAAAGTCTCGCCTGCGTTCTCCTAACATTGTAAACATTTTAACGATAAATATTTTTTAAACACTTCGATCACTGGGACACAATTATTGTTAATGTAATATCAAAAAAATTAGACTCGGTTACGAATCGGCTATGGGAAGAATACAGGTGCAGCTTAAAGTGTAACTCACCAAGTTTACAGCAATTCGTTAAATTTTTAAACAATAGGTGTTATGTATTAAATTCATTGAATGCTGGAGTAACTAGTTCTACTGTACATAATATCAAGTAGGTACTCAAAACTGCTATCACACCCTTTAACTTATGACAATAATAATTGCAACAGTTCATTTAGCAAAAAAGAGTTAGCAAAAACTGACAAGAAAGATTATAATAAAATCATTACAAGTCCTTCGTGCTAATAAAATCATTTCTTATTTACATGTCCTTTATTCATTAAACTTGATGTAGATTCTGGTATAAAAAAGCCAACGACAGTGGAGTGTGTACGAATTGCTTACGTCCAGGTCATATCCATAACCACTGTAGATTATCAAATTGCAAGTATTGTAATTCTAGGCATAATACTCTTTTGCATAAAGATAATTTCAATAAAGAACCATCTTCTTTAAATGTAGTACTTTCGACAAATATCAATTCATCTTCTAACTCTGCTTACTTCATGTTGTCTATGGCGTTGGCACGTGTAAAAGACAAAGACGGAAAACATCATACGTTCAGACTTCTGCTTGATAATGGAAGCACTAGTAATATTTTTACGGGAGATACGCTTGGTTTGGTAACAATAAAAATATGTTACAACAAGCAAAAAATATATTACAACAGCTGTGGGTGCATATGTGCCTGTAATGATGAATTTCCATCCCAAATTATATCGGAATTTAATAATTTTATTAACTCTCTTTCTCACATAAACATCATACATATACCACGCTGGATATCGCAAGATGATATTCGGGAAATACTGGTTTACCGATGCCTCAGAACGTGCATATGGCGCATGCGTTTATGTAAGAACGATCTCAACTAACGGATTAGTGCAAGTTCGTCTTTTAACATAAAAAATAAGGTGTCGCCTCTAAAGCCTACAACAATACCTCGATTGGAGTTATGCAGCGCTTTACTAGGCACAAGACTCTGTAAAAAAACTGATAGAGTTTTTAACGATAGTGTTCAATAGTTGCTTATTTTTGATGTGATTCTACAATTGTTTTGGGTTAATTTTCCACAGAGTCAAGTTCTCTTAAGCAATCTATACGAAATAGAGTTAATGAGATACTAGAAATTACAAAGGGACACACCTGGGGTTATGCGCCGTCTAAGCTAAACCCTGCTGATCTGGCTTCTCTTGGGGTGAATACTGACTTCCTCAGCACTTCTGCACTTTGGTGTAAGGGAAAAACTCTGAGTTTTTAAATAACTTAATTTTAAAAATTGCTTCATCTCCAAACATACATACAATAACACTTCCAGAGCTTACACTTCATATTGATATACAACAACTGAATAATACCAATTCATTGCATCAATTAATTTATTGTTCATCAAATTCTAAAAAACTGGTAAGAATATTTGCATACGTTCAACGATTCATTTTTAATATCAGAAATAAGTCATCTAAACATAATAGCACCCTCACTTTATCAGAATTACGATCATCACAACATCATAAATATTCTCAACTGGAAATGCTTCCCGATGAATGCGCAAATTCCCAAAATTAGTTAAAGCATCTAAACCAGTACCAAAGATTAGTAGACTAAAATCACTTACTCCCTTCCTTGACTCAGATAGCCTTATAAGAGGAGGTGGTCAGTAATTCATGTTATACGTATGATATTAATCACCCGGTGATGTTGTGTTCAAAATATCGTTTAACAAAACTTATTTTTGAAGCTAAACATAAAGAATAATTTCGTGTTGGCCTTCAATTAATCTCATCTAACGTTAGACAAAATTTTTGACCTCTAGAGGGAAGGAATTTATCAAAATCAATAGTTCGTGCTTGTAATCGCTCTAAAAGATTTAATGCTAAATCGGTACAACCTATCATGGGTAACTTACCTATTAAAAGAACGTGTCTCGAATTTCCTTTTCTCAACTTTTGTGGGCCTATCTTGATAGTTGACCGCAAGGGACGCGGTTGCCGATTGCAAAAGGCTTATAATTGCGTTTTTATCTGTTTCGCAGTCAAAGCCGTGCACCTAAAGCTTATTACGGACGTTACCTAGGTGGCGTTTTTAGCAGCACTCAACCAGATGGGTAAACCTCAAAACATGTACTCCGACAATGGCATAACCTTCATAGGAGCCAGTAACGAACTTACTCGATTCCTAAAGGCGAATAATATCTACACACAGGCCAATTTAGCAGAACTTAATATTAACTTTAACTACATACATAGGCATATTCTCCCCATTTTGGCGGCATTTGGGAGGCAGCCGTTAAATCGGTAAAATCTCTTTTTCGTCGCGTTTTAAACTTAACACATCTAGTACATGAAGAACTGGCTGTTACCCGTGGCTTCGCCGGCATGGTCACTGGGAAATGAACTATCAATTGCTTTTTGAATTGAAAGAAAATTGAGTTTTATAGATTGAAAGAAAATTGAGTTTTATAGATTTGTCACAGATGCAGCCATTAAAAGGAAACTGAGCAAAATTGATTCGTCAGCCTATTTAAATGTTTTAAAACGCAGCGTATAGGAAAGCATGAAAATAGCCTGTTTATTGCAAATGGAAATGGAATATTTTTTAATTAAAGGAAACTGAGCATAATTATCCATCAGGGATGCAGACTTTTCAAAAGAAACTGGGCTAAATTGATTCGTCAGAGATGCAGTTTTCTGAATTGAAAGGAAACTGAGCCAAATAAAAGATCCGTCAGAGATGCAGCCTTTTGAGTTGAAAAGAAACTGAGTTTAATAGGTCCATCAGAAGTGCAGCATTTGGAATTGAAAAGAAACTGAGCTAAGTAGGAAATTTTGAATTGAAAGAGAAGATCTGTGGATATTCTGATTAATTGATTGTGGGAATTTCGGAAAAAAAACTAACTGAACACTATTTTAAGATGCTACTGCACACAATGTTATATGTTTTTCCATTCGGGGAAAGAGTGTGGAGATTCTGGGCATTTGACACACGCGAACATGCTACGTACACCTGACCTGAGAGTAGTACGGTTTTTCTAATTTGACCCCCGCTAACTGTAACGTTTGCCCTTACGCTTTGTTAATTGTCATTGCAAAACTGAGCTTAATAGCGAACTACAATCTTTTGAATTGAAAAGGAAGATCTGTGGGAATTATAGGGATCCGTGGTATAATAACATTTTCACCTTTTCCTACGCCTGTCAAAATTGTAGCACCGATTATGTTTCGTCTAAGATGTGTCACACACAGCCTTGTCCCATTACATAGCCGAGGAGCATCTAAATTTTGCATTAGCATGACTGGGACGCCTAATTTTAATTGAAGCTTATGTGAGGGCACACCTGACAACTCTACAGAATTTAGAAACTCTACGGGATATGAAGTGCTCTGTTCTGTGTCCATAACTGTGTCTACTGACAAATACTCTATTATTTCTCCTGCTACTTCGCTTAATATATCTGATCAGATCAGAATTTAATTTGTTAACGCTCTCATTTTTGGTGCAATTGGTTGCAAATTGGTTTCATATAACCATTTGCCTTCATGCATGTTGTTCGTTAAATCTGAATAAACGCTCGCAATTAATTCGGAATGACTCTGTACTAAATTACAAAAATCTCTCGTCAATTTAACGCAGCCCTCAGCATCCGTTTCCAACCGCCCATCGAAATAATTATATAATAATATTTTAATAGTGTGTCAGCATAGTTTCCAGCATTGATATCATTATACAAATGCACTCTCATATTCGTAGTTAAACCGAATTTTGTAACCTTGTTCCATAAAAAAGACGACTTGAGGCATGCTTTAATTTCATCTGCAGGTGTGCCCCTTTAAATGACGGGTAAAGTTTGGCGAAAGTCACCAGCCAGTAAAACCACCATTCCTCCCATTACATCGGTATTGCTACGCAAATCCTGGAGCGTTCAATTTAGTGCTTCTACAGCTTTTTTATGCGACATTGTACTTTCGTCTCACACTAAAAGTTTGCATTGTCGTGGCATTATACCTCGTGCACTATTTTTGCTAAAGTTGCAGATCGGCGATTCTTCCTGGGCTAGATTTAGAGGGAGTTTTAAAACAGACTGTGCAGTGCGGCCGCCGCTTAGCAGCGTGGTGGCTATACCGAAGGAAGCTACGACCACAGCAAAGTTTGTATCTTTCCGTACTTGCGCTAATAATAAATTTACCAAAAATGTCTTCCTTGTTCCTCCAGGGGCATCTAAAAAGAAAAGTGCACCATTTCCAGATTCAATTTGTCCTAATACTTTGTCAAAAACTAGTTTTTGTTCGGGAAGCCAGCGGGGTACAAATTCGGCTACTTGCTGCTGCAAAGCTGGTATATCGTAGTTTGTTTCACGTATAATTTCATCACTTAGTTCATTTTCGGTTGTTTTGAGGGCTTATCATTACAAAGTCGCTTAATTTTTGCCTACCATTGCCATTCCTTTATCTTCAATTTAAAAAAAAAGTGCTTCATTATAAATGTGTTCAGTGCATGTTCGCGTGTGTCTGCTGTAACCTTCGCAAAATATCTTTCGCCATGTACTCTTTATATTTGTCCCACAATTCATGTGCATTAGATAGCCCACAAGATGATATGAGAGTTGCATAAAGATCTCTAATTTTGGCTGGTTACTGGCACTGCATAGCTTCCTCCATGGTTTCATCCCAGTGATTACCGTTTTCTAAAAGATGCTGAGCTTCACGTGCTTCTCTATGAGTTGCGCATTTCTGACCGTTGACAGTTTTAAGGTCTTTATATCCTGTAGGACCCCGAACATGGTGCAGCAGCAATCGTAAACAGAAACATTAAAAATTAGTTACATGGACGGTATACAAACGATCAAGGGCATCTGATGACTTTACACCGGGCAAACACACACAACAATTTGCAGCAGGCGCGCCTTGGGCATTAAATATTTTTACATAGAATGGGCGAATACGGGACAATCCAGCTGTTATCTAAGGTTTCGAACGCTCTAGAGCGAGATTTGATTGTAACTTTCCTGTCACCATCTTCGGGAGCTCTGCGTCTGTATAAAGAGTAGCCATTGTCATTGTGCACTGTTTCTTTTAATAGCTGTTTAGGGAATTTCTTTGTACATTTTCCTTCTTTCATACATGGCGATATTGAATTTCGTGCTCCACATAGACCGTGAATCATATTTCGGACGATGGTAACATACAATTCTTTATCTTGCTCAGGATCCGGAATCTCGGCACTTATTATGTCGTCTATTTGGCTGGACCGCAACTTCTCTTTGAGCCATATTAGAATGTGGGCATGCGGTAATCCTCTTTTTTGCCATTCAATTGAATACATGAAGCACTGCACCTCTCCGAAAATTTTCCCTTTGTTAATTACATAGATTAATTTTTGTACTTTTAATCTAAATACTCTAGCAACTAAATCGTGTCTGTCAGTACTTTTTTGGCCCGGTATTAGCTCCTCGGTTATTTCTTTCCATGTGGGATTGCAAGTAAAAGTAACAAAAAGATCAGGTCCTCCGTAAGTTCGTACATAGGCGAATGCGTCTTGTGTGTACACAGTACACAGCCCCCGCTACCTACATGAGTACACACAGTACTCATGTAGGTAGCGGGGACTGTTAACGAATGATGAGGGCAGAATCACCATTTTACCTAAATCTCTGGGGTTTACATTGGCGTCGCTAGAAACTGCATCTTGTAAATGTATATAATTCTCAACGCGCAGCTTTTTTTGATTTAAAGATATATAACGGAGACGTCTTCTACCTTCACATACATGTCTACCAAAAATTGATGAAATAATTGTTTACACCGGGCTAAGAGGTTAAAATCGTTTCATCATATGATACGCATAAAAATCCATACATGATAATTTTTGGTCGGAATAGGCTCCTTTGTGACCGGGTTAATGAGTGGAATTTGAAAATGATAACCCTCTTGTCCTTTGCAATAAATCAATGGGTATTGCAGAGCGTCTTAAAACTTGTGTGTATCGGCTACCCGTTGCAACGTATCATCACGTGCTCGCAAGACAACGTCTCGTGAAGAAAATTGATCACCACTAATTACGGCTGCTATTTCGTTTATCAAAGGTGCATTGCAGCACCTTTGAAGCTCTCCTCGAGGGGCCCAATCTGCGTGAATGACGACTTTATAATCCTCTTCAGGTAGGTTTTCTAAAGCAGTTTTAAATGTTATGACTAAAATGTGACGATCATGCAAGAATCTTTGAATTTAGAACACTGTGTCTCTCTCAACTCCCTGGATAAATTGGCAGCTACGTTCTACCTCAATTTCTTCGTCACCCATAAAATATACTTGTAAAAATTTATGCTGTTCGTTTTCAGCCGGAAAAAGTGAACCTATTTTATGATAAATTTGCCCTTTCACCGTAAATGTAGGCGAAAATTCCGGCATTATTATTTTCCGGTCAACTCCGAAGAAGTTTGAAAGCATGAGTTATATTTCCGGATCCTGTTTAAAAAGCACCGTGACTCATTAGCATCATATAAAAAGAGTGTTTGCAAAGATTCTTCTGGTTCCCCAAGTAACGGAAGAGACACTTTGCTATTTGAACAGCACATGCCTGCGGTCTCATCTTTCCATTTTAAAGCGCTGCAAAATCGACACGCCTTGTCCATCAGTTCAATAACAACTAACCTGTGATTTTTATAATCAATCAACGGATCATAATTGAATGCTGCGTCATTAAAAACCGACCAATTGTTTCTTTGAAATTTTTGCCGACGTTTAGCTTGGAGCTGTGCATTTGCATCTTTTCGCGCCTGTGTCAGTTCTGGTGTTTCAGATGCCCTTATAGTAGATTAACGTGCAGCTTGCTCAATGAGTCTGTGTTGAGTTTCATCAGGTGTTTCCGCGGTTCTTAAGGCGGCCTGACGTTCCGCTTGTTCGAATAGCCTTTGCTGTCTTTGAGCAGGTGTTTCAGTAGCTCTTAAAGTAGCTTGACGCTCTGCCTGTTCAAGACGTCTTTGCTGACTTTGAGCAGGTGTTTCAGTAGCTCTTAAAGTAGCTTGATGCTCTGCCTGTTCAAGACGCCTTCGCTGACTTTGAGAAGGTGTTTCAGAAGCTCTTAAAGTAGCTTGACGCTCTGCCTGTTCAAGACGCCATTCCTGACTTTGAGAAGGTGTTTCGGAAGCTCTTAAAGCAGCCTGACGCTCTGTCTGTTCGAGACGCCTTTGCTGACGTTGAGAAGGTGTCTCCGATGCTCTAAAAGCAGCCTGACGCTCTGCTTGTTCTTGCCTTCTCAGTTCAGTATCTTCAAAAGATTCTAGCGATCGAGCTAATCTTTTCGCTTGTCTTTGAGAAGATACTCTTGAAAGGCTTGGACTTACGTTTGCTAGACATTAGAAGTAACCAAAAACCTATTTATAAAAATACGTTAAAATACCTAAAAGGAATTAAATTTCCTTTTAAATATTTTTTTAAAGGCAAATCCAAAATATCTGAAAGGAATAAATATTTTTTAAAATCAAAACAACAAAAACAATTCAAGACTCAACACGAGTCCGAAAACGATAGCCAAAAAATCTAATCAACTTAAACCAAATCACAAAACAAATCGCAGAAAACCGAAATCGAAAGCCATATGTATATATATATACATATATATATATATATATATATATATATATATATATATATATATATATATATATATATATATATATATATATATATATATATATATATATATATATATATATATATATCGACATCTAGTGGAATCAATTTAAACTATGTATAAGTTAGTTAATAAGAACTCTAAAAAAATATTTTTCTTACAATTTTGCACAATTGTTCTTATTGTAATACCGATTCATTCATAACCACATTTATAAGAACTGTATTTATTTCCGTTCAATAAATATTACTAAGGCTTATTAATAAGGCTTACTAAGAACTGTTTCTACCACAGATAAGTAATAGTTAAGGGTGAAAGCGTGACAGGTGGTGATAGTATTTCTGATCCATACTTATAATCACGCCTGTAACCCTTGCGGGGTAGGCAAAGCATCAACGGATTACTGTATACCGTCTGCGAGGTTATCGTCTATTCTGTGAATTACAATGCACCAAAACGTTTGAAGAAAATCAGCTGGTGAATTTCATGTTTTTTATCGCTCTCTTCCCGGTCCTGCGTGGAAAAATACAGATCCATACATTTTTTATCTTAATTTTAGTAAAAAGATATAATAATCCAGATATTCTGACCTTCTGTGTTCGTCTGTCGTACCGTCACCCGTCTTGTAGAATCACGGTGGCGCCTACTAGCTGTATTTAATTTTGCAACATATTCGATTTTCCCACGGGAATGATATGTTTTTCCGCGGAAAAAAGTAGCCTATGTCACTACAGGCACCGAACTATCCCCATACAAAAAATCATGCCATGCCGACGCTCTGTTGCGACGTGAAAGAAGGACAAACAAACAAACACACTTTCGCATTTATAATATTAGTATGTATTTAGATTTTCGACCTGTTTGTTTCAGATGGAGGCAATTCTCACACCTTTATCCACAGATCCTCCTGACCTTACTTTTTTGTCGCCAGCACATTTCCTCATTTGACGGCCACTCATGTCAATACCATATCCTTCAGTTGAAGACGCTAATATTAATCGCATTCAACGCTTTCAGAGAATTAAAAAACGTAGACAGCATTTTTGGTGGCGATATTCACATGAATACATATTCCAACTACAGCAGAAGAATAAATGGCACGCTTCATCTGGCGAACTGAAGATAGGTGACCTGGTTTTGGTCAGGCACCACCTTTATCATGACTCTTGGGACGAATCACTAAACTAGCAAAGGGTTAGTCAGTTACAGCCTATACGTCCCACTCCTGAGCACAGGCCTCCTCTCATTTCTGAGAGGGTCTTAGGGCAAGGAAGTGTCCGCCGCGCTGCCCTAATGCGCGTTGGCAAACTTCACATGTCTTCGAAATATAGTTTTTTTCTTATTTCTCAGACATGCAGGTTTCCTCACGATGTTTTTCTTCACCGCCGAGCACGCGGTAAATCAGCAATTAAAATCGCAATTAACAATTTAATTGGTGCCGGCGGAAATCGAACCAGGTTTGCTCGCGTATTGTGAAATTTAAAGGTACTACACACCTTCCTACACCATTCACACATGTGAGTGGTGTAGGAAGGTGTGTAATGTAACCTGACGACAACGATGTAATCGGATAGCAGAACCACATGCGTTGCCCAGCTCCACGAGGTGCAATCACTCCAGTAGGCGTTCGTCGCTATATGCTGGCACCGCCGTAGGCGCAAGAGAATACCCCCCCCCCCCCACGCGCAACCCGCCAAACCGGTTCCTCACCCGGGACGAGTGCCTTGCAAGTTTCAAGTTGCCACAATTTAGCCTAAACACTAGCCTAACACAAATTGTTGTTTGTCAGATATGTTGTGTTTCCACATATCCAGCACTATACGTAGTTGACAACCTATAATATAATAAAGTGGTTAAGACAAGCAAATGCCTTTAAATCTGTTAGTATTCAAAATCAGTTAATTTCCTGGTGATCTATAAGTATTATTTGTTTATTCAAAGTAATTATTAATTCATAACATTTTTATTTTTATTACATTACTCGAAGAATACACTACACATTTTCATATCGCTGTAGAAATTATAGATTTAAATAACCTAAAAATTTATTTAAATTGCTTAAGTGTGTTAAACGATCTCCCGTATCAACATACCATAGTAAGCCTAACTCATCATTAGCCACAAATGTACCGAAATCAGATTCTGATATTGTTTTTTTTTGGCAAACGAGCATGCGGCTCATCTGGTGTTAAGTGACTACCGCCGCCCATGAACAACGTAACACCAGGGGAATTGCAAATGCGTTGTCGACTTTTTAGAAAGGAGTAAGATCTTTTCTTGAAGGTCCTTAAGTCGTATCGGTCCGGAATAGTCGCCGGTGGTAAACAATTCCACAGAGAAGTTGTAGAAGAAGGTCGAGGATGAAAACTCCCAGTAAGACTCACAGTGGTGGACCGCATAGCATCCAGATGGTGAGGATGTTATCGGGAATTTTGACGCGATGTACGTTCGTAAAATTTGGCGGCTGGTGTGGTAGTTACGATAGAAAACGCAAAAGGTACGAACGATAACGAAACGAAACGATAGAAAATCCCTACGCAGCGCCAGTGAATCGAGCCGATCAGAAAGAACTCGGTTATCGACGATTTGAATCGCTCTGCGCTGGCTGAGCTGGCACTGGGGAGCCCCGATTCAAGGATGAGAACAGTATTCCATGTGAGGCCGATCTTGCGCTTTGTAAAGTTGCGAGGGATGTGCCGGCATGAAATACTGTCTCGCTCTGCTGAGCAAGTCAAGCTTTTTAGAGGCCACTTTAGCTTTCCCCTCTAAGTGACCACGTAACTGCACACTATTCGATATGTTGACTCCAAGGATTCCGATGCTAGCTACGGCAGCAAGGGGAATGCCTTCAATCTGAGGAGATACGAAAAAGGGGTTCTTTTAGCGGTTCACGCGCAACCTTGTGTCATCTGGGGATTTAATTGGACTAAATTTAGTCGCCACCAATTCGAGACTTTGTTAATTAAAGACTCTACTTCAGACATAAATGTGTCGCGTTACTCGGCGACGATTTCTCGAGAAATATTGGCACGTCCGGTGTATAAGGCATCACCAGTGTTGTCATTTGCATAGCAATGAATGTTACTAGTTTGCAACATATCATTGATATGCAGAAGAAACAGCGTTGGTGATAGCACGCAGCCTTGTGGAACACCCGCGTAAATAGGCTTGTAATCAGAGCATGCACCGTTTACTACAACCTTGATATTCCGATTAGCAAGAAAACTAGTGATCTAATCGCACAATTTCTCAAGAAACCCATAGGAAGGGAGCTTCGAAAGAAACGCTTTATGCCAGATCCGATTGAAAGCCTTCGCTGTGTCCAAACTAACAGCCAATGCCGTCAACTGTCATTTAGTTAGGTTGCCTTATTGTACCACGGATCGACATTAATATAATGCGGGTAATAAAGAATAGAATCACAAATAGCAGTTGGTCACATATGGACAACATAAAATAAACCTATTTATATTTAATCATACTATTAAAATAATTTTTATTTATTTATTTACTTCTTTTAGGAAAGCTTACAGACTAATATCTTCTTAAAGTTACAAAATGGTGATAAATATTGCTAATTACAAGCCTCCACATATTACTTTCTTCCAACTTTATACAAATTTAAAAATACTTTAGGGAATACTTAAACTATTACAAAAACAATAACAAAAAAATGCAAAAACATTAACCAGAAAAAAATGAGTCAATGAGCAACTTGAGTCATGCTAGTCGCAGCTGCGAATGAAAAATTCTCTGTTCATCACTTTTTTTACAGATTTAGAACTAGTGGAAAATAGGTCAATATCTACAGCAGATGAAAGCTTATTAAATTCCATTGCGCTACGCAGAAAGAAGGAATTTTTTCTATAATTCGTTGAAGCAAGAGGTATATATATAGCAAGGGTCGCTGTCTAAATCTCATTAAATCGGTCCGAATCATTATGTGACTAAGTAGCTCAGGAGAATCAATAGATCCATTTACTATATTAACCAGGAAACAAATATCATTGACTTTACGTCTATATTCTAACGGCAAAAAATGATATCTCCTACATCTTTCAAGATAATTGGCTGAGTGTTTTTGTGCCTTAAAGTCGAGGTATCTCATAAATTTTTTCTGTATACTTTCAATACGAGCTATGTAAACTTTATATTGTGGGTTCCATACTTGGGACGCATATTCTAAATGGCTACGCACATATGAGCAATATAAAATCTTAATAGCTTTAAGAGAGCGGAAGCAGTTTGAAGTTCTTAAAATGAAACCAAGAGCCTTGGATGCTTTGTTGACAGTATATTCAATGTGTTTGTCGAATACCAATTTACTATCAAATATTACGCCGAGATCATGAATATGATTTACCATGCTAATAGTCTGATTATTAAGAGTATAACCAAATCCAATTCTAGATCTCTGTCGTGTGAATGTTATATAAGAACATTTGGAGATATTCAACTGAAGCTTATTCAGTTTACAGTAATCAGAAAACCTGTTTAGGTCTTTTTGAAGTTGTGTAACTTCTGTTAGATTATGAATAGTTTTAAGAATTTTCATGTCATCGGCGTAAAGAAGAATAAGAGAATTTTTAAAACATGACTTAATATCAGCAATAAATATTGCGAATAAGAGGGGGCCAAGTAATGAACCCTGAGGAACACCAGATGGAATTGTACACCAACCAGAGATGTAACCACGCAAAACCACAGCCTGTGACCGATTCTCTACATACGAACAAAACCATCTATACAAGTCACCGTGTATTCCCGCAGCTAATAGCTTTTGTAAAAGGACGCGATGATTAATACGATCAAAACACTTGCTATAATCTGTGTAAATTACGTCTACCTGTGCACGCTGCTCCATGCCTTTAGTGATGAATTCATAGGCCGAAATGAGATTAGAAGTGGTTGAACGCTTTCGAAGAAACCCATGTTGTTCTTCACTAAGCTTTCTGCACAATTAATGATAAATATTGGTGGCATGTGGTCGGGGCCACCAGATTTAGAGATGTCGAGGCCTTGTAATAGCTTTAAGATTTTTGGATGAATATATTACATTTCATTAGTTCTATAATAATATTAATTTGTGCTCGTTTCTTTGTTAAAACAGGCTATGCCAGTAAATACAAATAACTTTTTAAGAGCAGTTATTTCAACCTATACCTCAACTTTTATTTCTATTTAATGTGCATGCGAGATACTTTTTGATTCTATTTTTTATTTGTACTCCTACGTAAGTACCATTATAACAATTAGTACCTATTTAAAAAAATCATTTTTGACATCAAAATCATATCCTTGCATATTAATTTGAACATAAAAAGTTACAAAAACATGATCAAACCGTCTAAAAGTCTACGCAACAGTCCCAAAACTAAAACTTCATCTACATTGCATGTCTCACGTTACTTAAAAAAATAACCTCTTGCAATTTAGATGAATGTTACGTGGATGTGGACATTAGAAACACTGTCATTTAATAATGATTTCTTATATTTACGCGAACATTATACATTGATTAAAACTACTTTTACGGATTTTATCGCGTTTTTATTTTATTTTTTATTTTTTATACCCGACGTTTCGGGTGCTTTCCAGCATCCATGGTCACGGGGGACTGAGGTGACTGACGTCCTGATGTCAAAGTTAACCCGGAGTACCTTCAGCTTTTTAATTATTGTCTTTGCTTCTTGTATTTGCGTAGATCGGACCAAAGGCAATAATTAAAAAGCTGAAGGTACTCCGGGTTAACTTTGACATCGGGACGTCAGTCACCTCAGTCCCCCGTGACCATGGGTGCTGGAAAGCACCCGAAACGTCGGGTATAAAAAATAATATAAAAACGCGATAAAATCCGTAAAAGTAGTTTTAATCACTGTCATCTAATGTTGTTATTGTAAAATTTTAACTATATTTTTACCACTCTTATTGAATAAGACAATTAGTAAAGAGCCATGTGTCTTCTTTCGTCGGCTTGTATTACAAACTAGCGAATATGGCAAATATCCCCATTTTGGCAACCTATGGGGAGGCAATTGATTCACGACGCGGCGCTGATCTATCTGGTTACTTTCCCTTTCCCCTTAACCCTCGGTCGTTTGGTCTCCGCTGCCGACGGCTTTTTTTTAAAGAATAAGCTTGACAAACGAGCACACAATCCACCTGATGGTAAGTGGTTGCCACCTAGCTCTCGTTGTTGTACTCGTTATAACTTTTTTTCACGTGGTAGAACCACGCTGCAGCTATTATGGTATTAGCATGAATGGGTCGGCTCGGCCGGGGAAGGACCACGCTCTCACAGAATACCAACGTAAAATAGCAGCTTAATACGGCTGTGTTTCGTATGGTGAGTGTAGACATCCGGAGACCTTTTTTTACTGGAAACGTGGCGTTCCATAATATTTCCCAGGGATGACAACACATTTGCATTTTGATTCTTAATAATTAATAATATCCAGGATAAATGTAGATGTCTATGGACCACAGCATCCGCTAACGTGTACATAACGCTAATTTAAAATTAAAGAAGAAGCCTTATTACTCGTATTTTCAAAAACTGCAATAATGGTATACCATGACTTTATATATTTGAACTCAAGTTAAAATTTGGCATGACTAATACGGCAAGCGTGCTTAAAAAGCCACGCCCACCATGTTTCCGCGGCAAGTACAGCCTCATAGTCGACGATCTCGGGTGATGCATCCTATGGGACGCCAGAGTAGTGCGGACTTTTCTATCCAGAGCGCTAAGTTTAGTTTCAGTTACAGTTGAGGGTTCAGAAAATGTATTATGTTCGTCTTTAATTCGTTGTGTATTATTAATTATTTCTCAATTGAATTAATTAATTACCGTTCCAATCAAAAGATAAGCTGTACTACCTACTCGATATTACTTTTTTCTTAAGCAATACTCTCTTGTTCGTAATGATACATTTATATAGTATGTTAATTTACACGTCTAACCATGGTCCAAGTGTACATATTGTTACGAGCTTGAGGTTCGTGACAATAAAAATTGCCGATAAAATTACCTAAATTAACACTTTAATTTACCTTACACAAATTAAAGTTAAAACACTAATAATTAAACACACTAATTCACTTTATTCCGCTCCGAAGCTTCGCTTGTCTCGCCAAATCAACACTGCCTCGATCGCATCCTGCAGCGCCTATTTATATAAATTAGCAATGAAGCATCCGGAATATTCAAGTAAATGCGCGCAAAGCGACGAGTGTTCGAGTGTAGATTTTCTAGAAACTTAGTTCTTCGGATGGCGCTGTCGGTTGAAAGATTTGTGATGTCATTTTCTGCAAAGCTTCCCTCGCTCTCGTTCCTGACACTAGATGGCGCTAGTTGACTTATTCACGCAACACTGCCCCCTCCTAAGACATGCTCGTCCCGAGCATTATTGGTCCCATAATAACGCGCCAAGCGATCCACATGGACGATCTTAGGAGTCCCCCTTGCGCCTTTCTGTATCCGGTAGGTCACATCGTTGATCCTGGTTACAATCCGGTACGGGCCGTCCCATTTAGCTTGAAGCTTAGGAGATTTCCCTTTGCTGCGGACTGGATTGTGCAACCACACTAATGAACCTTCTTTGAACCCTTTATTGTTCATTTTGCGGTCGTACCGGGTTTTCATTTTCTCAGGCATTTGCTGGCCCGATTGTCTGACGTGCTCATAAATGTCATTCATTTTGTTCCGCAAGTCATTTGCATAATCGGTTATACTGCGTGGAGCATCAGGTGGTATCCCGGTGATTAGGTCCGCAGGCAGCCGTAATTATCTCCCAAAGTTTGCGAAAGCTGGTGTCACTGATGTACTTTCGTGAACAGCGCTTCGATATGACAACAAAAACGGTTGTATGTGCTTGTCCCAATCTCGTTGCCGATTGTCTACAACTTTTGCTAGGTACCTCTCCATTGTCTGATTAAATCGTTCTACCATTCCATCAGATTGCGGGTGATAAGAAGTCGTTCTTGTTTTATGAGTACCCATAACTCGGCAAGTTTCCTGGAATATTTGAGACTCAAAATTCCTTCCTTGATCGCTGTGAATCTCTAAAGGTACTCCAAAACGACAGAAGACTTCATGAACTAGTTTATCTGCAACTGTTGAAGCTTCTTGATTTGGAATGGCGAAGACTTCAGGCCACTTAGTGAAGTAATCCATCACAACCATGAAATACTTGTTACCGCTTTCACTCTCCGGAAACGGCCCCGCCACGTCAATGGCTATTCTTTCCCATGGTGCACCAACATTTTACAACTTCAATGCACCTCTACTACGAGTCTGAGGTCCCTTTACAGCAGCACAACTTGTACATTTGCGACACCAGTCCTCGATATCGTTTCGACAGTGGACCCAGTAAAACCGTTCTCGGATCTTCAGTAGAGTTCGTTTAACTCCCAGATGGCCTCCTGAATAATCATTATGGTACAGCTGTAGAACATCCGGTACTTTAGCTTTAGGGACAACCATTTGCAAATGACGGCTGTCTCCCCGAACACTTTCCCATTTACGACACAGAACTCCATCCTGAAGCAGCAAGCTGTCCCACTGGGCCCAATAGCTTTTAGTGGTCGAACTCATCGCTGAGACGTCGCTCCACTTGGGCTTGGGAGCACTGGCCTTCATCCATTTCAGAATCGGCTTGATGTCCGGATCTTCCTGCTGTGCACGTTGTAAGCTGTCCTTCCACTCGTTGCTGAGGTGGTCTGCCCTGAGCATCCTCACGGATACCACTTCCTTACTTTCTTGCCTAGTACAATGTTTGCAATCTTCAGGACAAGGTCTTCTTGACAATGCATCTGCGTTGCCGTGAGATTTCCCGCTGCAGTGTCTGATAGTAAAGTCGTATTCCTGCTGCTGCTGGGCGATGCTGTTAGCCGCACTTCCTTTCTGAGACCGTTCACCTTCCCTTCCTAGGGTGTGCTTAGGATAGCTGGACCGAAGATGGCCCCTTTCCCCACAGCCATAGCACCTAGGGCTGTATCTTTTATTGTGGTCGCGAACCGTAACTGCTGTAACCTCCCTAGCGTGAGGTGAACGATGATCCTGTCGCCGCCAGGCAGTGCCGTTAGCTGCACTACCCTCTCGAGGTCGATCAACTCTCCTTTCCACGGTTCGCTTAGGGCAGCTGGATCGAAGATGGCCCCTTTCCCCACAGCCATAGCACCTAGGGCTGTATCCCTTGTTGCGGTCGCGAACCGTAGCTGCTGCAACTTCCCTGACGCGATGGGAACGATGGTCCTGCCGCACGGCTTCCACCTCCAGTGCATGGGCCAAGGCGTCCTTAAGCGTCTCGTGGTGCCCGAGCCTCACAGCAGCTCTGACTTCCAGGTCACGGATGCCGTCGATGAATGTCTGCACCAGGTTCCCTTCAATGAGCGCAGGTACAGACCGGTATGCTTTTTGCACCAGCTTCTCCACCTCTAGAGCCCACTGCTGCAGGTTTTCGTTGATGCGCTGCACGCGGTCTTTAAGCTGCGCACGAAAGACGTGTTCCAGGTGAGCGTCGCCATATCTCGCCTCCAATGCCTGAAGGAGTTGCTCATAAGTCACTTCCTCACCGAGAGCTTCCAGAACTGTTAAGGCCTGGTCGCGCAGGCCTAGTGTGAGAGCAGTCATGGCCTGACTTTTATTTCAGCCGTTCGCCTTCATAACAGCCTCGAACTGGATTTTGTAGGCTGACCAGGAAGAGGTACCGTCGAACGGTGGCACCTTGAACCCACGTAGCGAAGGTGTTGTAGCTACTACGGGAGCTGTAGCTCCATCTCCAAGTTTGAGTTCATCCAGTGATTTCTTCATGTCAGCCATTACGTTGTTAGCCCGATTGTTTACTTGATCGATTCGGGTTTCAGCTTTCTCGATTCGGGTTTCAGCTTTTCAGCTTCTGACAGGCAGTTGTCATGCTGAGCAACCATATCCTTCACCTCCTTGATCTCCTTTCCGAAGGTAGCGTGAAGATCCTTCATGAGGAGCATCTGCTCTTCCAACCGACGGGCCTGTTCCTCCTGTCCGTCCCGCAGCTGCCCTTCCAATCGACGGACCTGTTCCTCTTGTCGGCGAACCTGTTCCTCCTGCTGCTCTTTCAACAGACGAGGCTGTTCCTCCTGTCGGCGAGCTTGTTCCTCCTGTCCGCCCCGCAGCTGCTGCAGCATCACCATCAGAGCACCTAAGTCAGGTGCTGCAGATGTAGGAGCTACCGACGGGCCTGCAGCCGGTGGCTGGCCCTCCGATGTCTGCGGCGTTGCACCACCAAATCTTCGTTGGTCCGTCTCCTGCTGGCGTTGACTTCGGGTACGGACACCCTCCGTTTCCTCCTTAGGTAAAATCAGCATGATTTTATCCCACTTCTGACACCAATTGTTACGAGCTTGAGGTTCGTGACAATAAAAATTGCCGATAAAATTACCTAAATTAACACTTTAATTTACTTTACACAAATTAAAGTTAAAAACACTAATAACTAAACACACTAATTCACTTTATTCCGCTCCGAAGCTTCGCTTGTCTCGCCAAATCAACACTGCCTCGATCGCATTTTGCAGCGCCTATTTATATAAATTAGCAATGAAGCATTCGGAATATTCAAGTAAATGCGCGCAAAGCGACGAGTGTTGGAGTGTAGATTTTCTAGAAACTTAGTTCTTCGAATGGCGCTGTCGGTTGAAAGATTTGTGATGTCATTTTCTGCAAAGCTCCCCTCGCTCTCGTTCCTGACACTAGATGGCGCTAGTTGACTTATTCACGCAACAATATCAAAGGATTACTGACTTATTTTATGATCTCGCTATAGAGTTCGCGTCTAATAATATGTATGGCGGGTCAAGGGACAGAAAAGGGCCTTAAATAAAAGAAGAATCATAATTGAAAAAGCGTAAGATTTGTAGATCAAAACTATAAATCTAGCAAAAGAAATTAGAGCTTAACCAACATGTTTTTTTTTGGACTCAAAATAATAAAGGTTCTAAAACCGAGTGTTATAGATATTAAACAAAGAAGTGTATTTTTAAGTTTTTAAGTCACGTTATGAGTTTTTATACCAAATCAATGACATTTCAATATATGTGTTAAAGTATAGTAGTTCACCTTTTTAATACTTGATGGCGCTGTACAAAAATTATATCGCGATGTCGACGTGCAGTGCAACTAGACCGTAAGGCCACAAGAATATCATTTATTTTTGTGTATTAATCTTCGTGTTAATATACCATAGTATATACGTTGTGGAGTGTTTTATTAAATCATCTCATCGTAAGCCATTTTGGCTATCAGTTCGGTACTAGTCCAAACATTTGGTCCTTCGAGCCGGATCGTTAATTGGCTATTTTTGAATTCGGGCTTGATTAATTAGGGCAAAAGGATTACTATTAAAAATCTGCTGGCACATAGTGCAAGCAAGATTTGATAGTGTATCCATCAAGAGTGCTATACAGTGTGTACATATCGCGCGAGTGCTCGCGTACACAAGTTCAGTTCAGTGTGGAGCAGCAGCGCCACACTACACGTAGTGGCAAAAGGAGGACAACACAGCAGCAGTGCCACCACCACGCAGTGGCGAGACAAGGACAACTTAGAGGTCGGCGTTAATCAGCAGCGCCACACACCACGTGGTGGCGAGAAGAGGACAACCAAGCAGTTCCCGTGAATGACTTGATGTCATTCAGTACAGTGCGACAATAGTTCGGTAATGTTAAGTGAATGAAGAATATACTATGAGTACTTTTCAAGTGTATATTTAATGCAAGCAAATTTGAACTTTATTTCTATTAATTGTTAAACTTTGAAACCTTTATTAAAATTTTCTTTTACTTTAATATAAAATATAATATATAAAATATTTGTAAAAATTTGTGTGTAGATTTAAGGACTTTGAATAATTGTGTAAAAAACGAGGGAACGGGGAACCTATGCCCAATTTTCACCAAAGTTTAAAGTGCAAAAGACTTAGAATAATTCTGTAATTTTATTGACTTAGTTTATTTTGGTTGTGTTATTTGTATTTATAGTAAAATTATTTAATATGGAGAACCTTATAGCATTACAAGATGAATTATACAGCCGAATCTAAAATTCTCAAAGTCTCAAATTAATTTTAGAAAATGTTCAAAGGGCAGAAAAACTAGTACATATGTTAAAAATAGAGTAGAAAATTTAGATAATATATGGTTTAAATTTGTCGAAAACCATAAACAGTTGTTCAAAACGATAGATAGTGCAAAGTTAGAGGAAACGGCGTATATTAAACGAGACTTGTACGACATTGTAGAAGAATTTTATTGCAATTATAAAGCAGAGTACATTCTTAAATGATAATGATGCGGATAGTAATGTCAATCGGAACTCGAATAATTCCGTTAAGGAGTTTCAAGTTCAATTACCTAAAATTTCTATTCCCACGTTTTTTGGGAAGTATTCAGAGTGAACAACATTTAGAGACACGTTTATGTCGCTAGTTCACAAAAACGGTTCGTTAGATAATGTACAAAAGATGCACTACCTATTTAAACGGACATCTCACGGGCGAAGCCGAGCAACTTGTCCGGCAAGTACCAGTGTCAGATACAAACTATAATCAGTGTTGGGAACAGTTAGAACGTAGGTATAACAATAAAAAGTATCTCGCAAATTGTATTCTTAAACGCCTTTTCGCTCAAAAACGTCTGAACGTAGAATCTTCTACCGGTTTGAAAGATTTGTTGGATACGATTAATGATTGTCTTAATGCTTTAAAGAATTTGGATGTTAATGTTAGTACTTGGGATTTAATTATTATTCATGTTATGACGTTTAAATTAGACCCAAAAACACGTAAACAATGGGAGTTACCAACCAGTAGTGATAGTCTAAACGATTTGCCCACACTTGAGCAATTTAAAACTTTTCTGGAAAGTCGATTTAGAGCATTAGAGTGTATAGAGCCTAAAAAGGGCTTGTTTCACAACAATGTACATACTACAAAGGCATTGGTCGGATTTAAACAGCGTAATTTCGTGGGTGGTAAAGCTTGTTGTGAATACTGTTCAAAAGTTCACAAACTATATTTTTGTAAAAAATCCTTACAGCTTCCTTATGAGCAAAGATACAATTTCGTTATAAGTAACAATATTTGCTTTAATTGTTTAGGCGGAAACCATTCAATTAAACAGTGCCAAAATCCAACTAATTGTAGAGTTTGTAAGAAACGACACCATTCATTATTGCATACCACTAGCGGTAAGGCTACTAATAGTGGTGACCAGAATAATAGAGCAAGTACATCCGTTAAAATTCGGATGTAGATGTGATAAAAACCCCATAGTTAGCTGTCTGTCGACTGGTAACGGTATGGAGTCCAGACAAGTTTTTTTAGCCACCACGCTAATAAGAGCCAAGTCCATCTCAGGAAACTATCAAGTGGTACGGGCCTTGATTGATCAAGGTTCCCAAGCGTCATTTATAACCGAAGATACAGTTCAGTACTTACGATTAAAACGTACTCCAGTAAAAAGCACGGTAATCGGATTAGGTGCCGACAGAGACCTGGTCTCAAAGTACATAGTAACACTCAATCTGAAATTGTGTGTAGATTCTAACCTCAAACTACAAGGTTACAGCTTATGTTCTAAAGACTATAACGTCTTATCTTCCAGAAACCAAACTTAAAACTGGCTGATCCAAACTTTAGCACTCCCAATAAAATTAACTTATTATTAGGAGCTGATGTCTATGGTCAAATATTAAAGAGCGGTGTAAAAAGAATCCAACAGGATATCTTATCATACAGTGCACAACTCTTGGTTGGATTCTTTCTGGTATGGTAGATAGGACAAGATTAAATAATAGTACACAAAAAATATCAGTAATGCGCGCACGCAAATCAGAACGACATACTCAAGAAGTTTTGGGAGTTAGAAGAGCAATTTTCACCAAGTAATAAAATATTTTCAGACGAAGAACAAGAGTGCGAAGATCTTTTCGCAGCCACAACCACTCGAACATCTGACGGAATATATGTGGTCAAACTACCATTCAAGGATAGAGAGCCGGCATATAAAGGTGGCAACTTGCGTAATATCGCTGTAAAACGGTTAAAGATTTTGGAAAGAAATTTAGAGAAGGATAAGGACCTAAAAGAAAAATACACAGAAGTTTTAAATGAACATTTATATCTAAATCACATGAGACCGGTAATCGAAGACCAAAGGAAAGAAAATGAAACCGTGTACTTACCCCACCACGCTGTAGTAAGAGAGGACAAACTCACAACCAAAGTTCGGATAGTGTTCGATGCGTCCTGCAAAAACGAGAACGGTGTTTCTTTGAACGATACGCTTATGGTAGGACCACCTTTACGATCAGACTTGCGCCATGTTATACTACGTTGGAGAGTATATCCCAATTAGAGATGGGCTGAATATTAGTTTCATATTCGGTATACAGCATATTCGGCAGCTTCATCGAATATTCGTATTCAGCCGAATATTCGGCTAAATCGCCGAACATTCGGCAAAGTACTATACTCAGTGTCCACTGTATTGAAATGTACGAATTGAGTAAAGCCATGTCTTTCATAATTTTACTATTGAAAGTATATTTTATATATGGGTTAATTCTACTTGTATAGCATTATGTTTTTGAGGCACTGTAGGTTTATTTGCAATTATAGCGAATAGAAAGCTTGATAAAATGTTTTTGGAATAAAACAAAGAAACATTACATTGCATTAGGAAATTTCAATTTACTTTGGTTGTCAGTTTCTTTAAAATAAATCCAAATCAAATCAAAAAATAAAATAAATCAATCAATCCAAAGTAGATCTCCTGCCACTCATTTTATCCATTTTCACTAAGAATTACACTTCGAAATTTTCTTCGCACAAAAGATGATGATACAAAGGCATGTCAACAAGTTTCGCCAGAAATTGGATAGGTACCGGGTATCCTGCCGAATAACGTTCGGCCGAATATTTGGTTCGGTAAAAGTTTTACCGAACATTCGTATTCGGTGAAATCCATGTTCGGCCCATCCCTATATCCCATTGGCCTCGTAGCTGACATTATAAAAATGTATCGTCAGGTAAGGGTGACCGAAAATGATGCAAAGTTCCAAAGGTTAGTCTGGAGAGAGGGCTTGGACAAGCTGATACAGGATTATGAATTAACCACCGTTCGGGACTGCATCGGCACCCTACTCGGCTGTAAAGACGCTAAATCAAGTCGCTATCGATGAAGCAGAAACTTATCCCCTAGCAGCGAATAGGGTTCGGAAATCTTTCTATATGGATGACCTAATGACTGGGTGCTCTGCAGCCGAAGAAGGTAAAGAATCATATAGACACATGAAGAATCTATTAAAGAAGGGAGGGTTTGAACTACAGAAATGTAATAGTAATAATCAAGAATTACTAAGAGCAATAAATAAGCAGGAAGCGGAAGAAATTAAGAGCGAAAGAGCAAGGAATAAGAACGTACCTGAAAAGTTTGTAGAAAACAGTCTAGAAAATAAAATCTATGAAGAAAGGAACATTAAACGAGATATAACTAAAATTCTAGGACTTACTTGGAAACATAGTGATGACATCTTTAAATATTCAGTACAGCTCGCTCCAACACCTGGACCTGAAACTAAACGAAACATAATATCAGAAATTGCTCGCCTATTTGACTCTCTGGGTTGGCTAGCACCTACCGTTATACTAGCAAAAGTATTTATACAAAAGCTATGGATTTCAGGTGTAGGATGTGATGAAAAGGTTCCTGAAGATTTAGTAATTGAATGGAGGACTTACCGTAGTGATTTGTCAAAAATTACCGAAGTTCTTATTCCAAGATGGCTTCAAATCAAGCAAACTGATTGAAGTGTCGAACTTCATGGATTCAGTGATACTTCAGCAACCGCATACTCAGCTGTGGTGTATACAAGATCCGTTGATGCTTAAGGCGATATTCACGTTCCTCTTTTGATGGCGAAGACCAAAGTAGCTCCAATAAAACAGGTAAGCGTTCCTCGGTAGAGTTATGTGGAGCTATGTTGTTGACTCGTTTGTTGGCAGAAGTAGTAGAAGCCATGCACATTTCCAGGGAAAACATTAGAGCGTGGACAGATTCAACCGTAGTGCTTGCTCGGTTAAAGAGTCACCCAAGTAGGTGGAAAACTTTTGTGGGCAATCGAGTATCTGAAATTCTAAGTACTCTGGATGCATCACAATGGGCTCACTTTTCAACTAAACACAATCCAGCTGATTGTTCACGGGAGGTATTAGGACAAGTGTGCTGGCTCAAAGCCAATCATGGTTTTCAGGACCAAGTTTTCTTATGGATCAGCAAATTAGATATCACAGACCAAGGGAAATGGACACTAATATAGAAAAGCGCATAATATTGCTTCCACATATTAGTGCTGTGCCACAAGAATGTCCGTGGCAGAAATTTTCTTCGTTGAAAAAATTGGTAAGAGTTATTGCATATTGTTGAAGATTTTATTAATAAAGGAAAGAAGGAAAAATATTTACAAAAGAAGGAATTAGATGAAGCATTAATATGTTGCATAAAGCATTTTCAACTGGAAGACTTTTCAGAAGATTATTTACAGTTGACAGGAAAGGGTTGCATAAATAAAAAAAGTAGTAAAATTAGAACACTATGTCCGTATATCGACAATATGGGTATAATAAGAGCAGGTGGCAGATTCAACGAATCGTCACTAACGGAATAAATCAAACACCCTTTACTGTTGTCTCAGTCTTGTTACCTAAGTAAATTACTTGTTTCTAATGCTCATGAAATAACCTTGCATGGCGGCCCACAGTTAACGATAAATTACCTAAGATCAAACTATTGGATTATAGGCGTGAAAACCTAGCTAAGAAATCATTATCATCATCATCATTACAGCCCTTCACAAGTCCACTGCTGAACATAGGCCTCCCCCAAGTAATGCCACAAAGCACGGTCCTGAGCCACCTGCATCCAACGACTTCCTGCATATCTTACTGGGTCGTCACTCCATCTAGTGGGGGGTCGCCCTACACTACGCCTACCGGTACGAGGCTGCCACTCGAGAACCTTTCTTCCCCATCGGTTATCGGTTCTTCGAGCTATATGGCCGGCCCATTGCCACTTCAGCTTACTAATCCGTTGGGCTATGTCAGTCACTCTGGTTTTACTGCGGATATCCTCATTTCTGAGTCTACCACGCAGAGAAACTCCAAGCATAGCCCTCTCCATAGCTCGCTGAGCGACCTTGAGTGTCCTCATACGGCCAGCAGTGAAGGACCAGGTCTCAGATCCGTAAGACATCACTGGCAACACGCACTGGTTGTACAATCTAGTTTTTAGAGATTGAGGTATACCTGACGAGAAGATATGTCGTAATTTCCCGAACGCTGCCCAGCCGAGTTGAATCCGTCGATTGACCTCTCGGTTGAAATTGGACTTACCTTGTCGGACTATTTGTCCCAGGTAAACGTACTCGTCAACAACTTCGAACATAGTGCTCCCAACAACTACCGGCATAGGTGTGACATGGACATTAAACATGATCTTTGTTTTGTCCATGTTCATCTTAAGACCTATCCGTTGAGAGGCACTATTGTGGTCATTGAGCATAGTGCTTAAGTCCTCCAGCGATTCTGCCATAAGGACTATATCGTCGGCAAATCGAAGGTGAGTAATGTACTCGCCATTGATGTTAATACCGTATCCTTTCCAGTCCAGTAGCTTGAAAACGTCTTCCAATGCAGCGGTGAAGAGTTTCGGGGATATAACGTCACCCTGTCTTACCCCTCTCTGCAGTTGGATAGGTTTCGAGCTCTGGTTCTGTACTCGGATAGCCATCGTAGCCCTACTGTACAAACACTTCAGCACTTCGATATACCGACAGTCAACTTGGCACCGCTGAAGGGACTGTAGCACCGCCCAAATTTCGACGGAATCAAAGGCTTTCTCATAGTCCACATATGCCAGGCAAAGTGGTAGATTGTACTCTTCGGTCTTCTGTACAATCTGCCGCAGGGTATGTATGTGGTCTAAGGTACTGAAGCCATTTCGGAAACTGGCTTGTTCGGGAGGCTGGAAGTCGTCGAGTCTGCGTGCGAGACGATTCGTAATGACTATCGAAAACAGCACGTAGACGCGGCTCAGAAGGGAAATTGGTCCGTAGTTCTTCAAGAGGGCGCTGTCACCCTTCCTAAAGAACAAGACCACCGCACTTCTCGCCTCTGGAGTAGTGCCACCATGGAGGACGGAATTGAAGAGCTTCTGAAGGACTTCAAGTACCGGTGTTCCACCCGCTTTCAGAAGCTCCGCTGTAATTCCATCCTCGCCTGGGGCCCTGCCTTTTTTAAGGTGCTGGAAAGCCATTCTAATCTCGCTCAGACTGACGTCCGGGATATCATCGGAATAGTGTCGGGTAAGACTTGCTCTTGGATCGTTACTCACACTTGCGTGTGGCTCCAACGATGATGTGTACAGCTGCCCATAGAACCTCTCAATCTCAGTCACTCAGTCTTCAGCTTTGACAGTTGGCTTTTTCTGGCAGACAGATCTCTGGAAAAGACTTTGGAGCCCTGGTTCCGCTCGATCGCTTCCTTAATACGAGCAGTATTAAAGTTGCGTAAGTCTCGCCGCATGCATTTGGAGATCTGTCTGTTCAGTTGCCTGTATGCTGTCAAATCTGTTGACGATTACAGCCTCATCTCCCGTCTAACAGCCATGAGATTAAGAGTGTGATCGGAAAGTTTTTGTGTTCTTCTGCGGCGGGTCTTGCAGAACTTAGCTCCGACCACATGGACAGTTTCCACAAGCTTGTCGTTCATATCGTCCTCTGCATTGCAATCTTGTAGGCACTGAAAGCGGTTACGTAACTCGAGCTGAAAGTTTTCGGGATTCTGGATCAGAGTACGAGGGCGACGGAGCGTTGACTTCATTAAACGAGACCTCCCCAACTTAACGTTTAGGGTCAGTGTGCCTCTAACCATTCGGCGATCGCTGCCAGTTTTCACCCTTGCGATCACTGAGACATCACTGAACAGTTGGCGTCTGGTCGTCATAATGAAGTCAATCTCATTTTTTGTCGAACCGTCGGGGCTCGACCAGGTCCACTTACTGTGGGGCCGCTTCTGGAAGAAAGAGTTCATCATAAAGAGTCCCTCTTTTTCCATAAAGTCGGCCAGCTGCTGGCCCCTTCGGTTTGTTGCCCTACTCCAAATTTCCCTAACTTCAGCTCACCGTTTTCTCTTGTGCCTAGTTTTGCGTTGAAGTCTCCCATCAACACCGTGTAGTGGGTTTTGGAGGAATGTATGGCTTTGGAAATATCCTCATACATTTCCTCCACCTCCTCATCGGGATGTGCCGAGGTTGGTGCGTAAACCTGTATGACCTTCAGCGAATACCGTTTGGTGATTCTGAGTATCAGGTACGCGACCCTCGTCGACACACTCCCAATCTTTACAACGTTATTGACGAGAGACTCGTGGACGATAAATCCGACACCTCTTTGGGACAGATGGTCGCTCTCCCGGTGATAGAACAAGTTGCCGGATTCGAGAATTACCGTGTCCTCCCCCTCTCTTCGGACTTCGGATAATCCTATAATATTCCAGCGCAACTTGTCTATCTCCTCTTCCACCTCCAGGATCTTCTCGTCAGTCCTCAGGGTGCGTGCGTTAAATGTTAATAATTTTTATAGCTAAGCAATGTGTGTGCGAAAATGCGTGATATGCGTCAAACATGCTGCCAAAGTAAGACACCAATGCATGGGATCTCTTCCAGCTGTCAGATGTACTGCACGACCTTTTTCACACAGCTGCGTGGATTATGCTGGGACATCAAAGGGTCGTGGTTACCACGCTTATAAAGGTTATTTTTGTGTATTTGTCTATATGGTGACGCGCGCTATACATTTAGAAGCTGTCAGTGATTTGAGCACACCAGGCTTTTTAGCAGCTTTCAGACGATTCGTTTCGAGACGTGGCCAATGTTCTCAAATTTGGAGCGACAATGGCACCAATTTTGTAGGAGCTGCTCGAGAGTTGAATAAACTTAAGTCAATTCAGCAATCGGTTGCTGAACGGGTTGAAGCCAAGGGTACCCAATTGCACTTTATACCACCGCATGCATCACATTTCGGAGGTTTGTGGGAAGCTGCGGTCAAATCTACTAAGCACCACTTGAAAAGGGTGATTGGAGATTCAATCTTAACGTTTGAGGAGCTTAGCACGCTGCTCTATCAGATAGAGGCTTGTCTGAACTCCAGACCAATGACTGTGATCAATGCTAATGATTTATCCGATCCTATGCCTCTAACACCTGTTCACTTCTTAATAAGCGAACCACTTATAAGTATTCCAGAGGATAATTACGAACATACAAATATAAGTTCACTAACTCGGCGGCAACTTGTACAAAAAATGACGCAGAATTTCTGGCGTCGGTGGTCACAGGAATATTTATCAAACTCGTTGCATAGATACAAGTGGACTCACCAAGTACCAGAACCTAATATCGGGGATGTAGTGTTGGTTAAGGAAAACGATTTACCACCATGTCATTGGTTACTTGGTTGGATTATCGAAAAACATCCTGGTCCTTATTAAATAACCCGAGTAGTTACGTTACGAACCAAATCGTCAATAGTTAAAAGACCTACCTCTAAGATTTGTATATTAACTGTTAGTACTTAGTGTAAGTTAAGCCAAATTGTTATTGTTTTATTTTATTTTATATTTATTGTATATGTATTCCTAAGATTTAATTGTTGTATTTATTATTTCAGTACAAAACTGTAAATAACACTCACTAAGGACAATAAAGGAGCGAGTTCACGGTGGGCGGTTTCTCATAATTAAGGACAATTATATTTTCAATATTGTCCTTAGTGGGCGGTATGTTAAAGTATAATAGTTTACCTTTTTAATACTTGACTTGACTTGATGTCGACGTGCATTGCAACTGGATCATAAGGCCACAAGAATATCATTTATTTTTGTGTATTAATCTTCGTGTTAATGTACCCCATAGTACATACGTTGTGGAGTGTTTTATTAAATCATCCCATCGTAAGCCATTTTGGCAATCAGTTCAGTGCTAGTCCAAACAATATTATTCAATACTACAAAATAACATATTGTTGAGGCGAACAAAGTTCTCTCTTTTTGAAATCGGAAACAATTAGCTTACTTAGCTTATTTAAAAATAAAATACTTTATTCAAAAATGTTAAGCTGACTAGACAAAATATTTATCTAAAATTAGATAATATTTCATCTAAAAAATTACTAGTCCTCAATTCGAAGCTTATTTAAAAATCAAAATACTTTGTTCAAAAATGTTAAGCCGACTAGACAAAATATTTATTTAAAATTAGATAATATTTCATCCAAAAAATTACTGGTCCTCAATTCAACATTTTGACAAATCTACTATTTTTATTGTCAACATGTTGAATGACATAATGCGACAAATGTGGACACATAAAAATATACTTGTACACACTAGCTTCATGTTAATGTTAAATATAAAAAAGTAAAAATGTGTAAAACTTAAGAACTGTAAAATAGCATCATGCTATAAGCAGGAGTGCTACCAAGCCTGGGCTGACGCATCAGCGTCGCGGGATGTAAACACCAGCGCTCTAAAAAAGAAGTGTAATTCCGCCTCCAGTCCTTCAAAAGAGTCATTGCCAAGGCAAAGTCAGAGCACATAGGCAGTTTTGGCGAGAAACTAGTTCGCCTTCCTTCTGGAACCCGTGCATTCTGGTCTCTCGTCAAGGCTGTCCAGGGGAATTTCTGTCAGCCATCTCTTCCATCTCTGCACAGGGAGGACGACTCACTGGCCCATACTGCAAAGGAGAAAGCCGATCTTCTAGGCTCTTTCTTTGCGTCTAACTCGACTCTCGATGACGGGGAGAGTACGCCGCCGACCATCCCGCGGTGTGAGTGCTCTATGCCGGAAGTGCAGTTCACACAGCGCTCGGTTCGCAAAGCACTCCTCTCCCTGGACATCCACAAGTCGAGTGGGCCTGACGGAATCCCCCCAATTGTGCTGAGAACGTGTGTTCCAGAATTGGCACCGGTTTTAACGCGTCTTTTCCGGTACTCCTACTCCCTAGACGCAGTCCCAAAATCATGGAAGACGGCTTTCGTCCACCCGTTCCCCAAAAAAGGCGACCGCTCAGACCCGTCCAACCACCGGCCAATCGCCATCACCTCCTTGTTCTCCAAAACAATGGAGTCCATTGTAAACTGCCAGCTCATGAGGTACCTTGAGGATCACCAGCTGATTAGTGACCGCCAATACGGTTTTCGCCGTGGTCGGTCAGCTGGTGATCTTCTGGTCTACCTCACTCACAGATGGGCGGAGGCAGTAGAGTTCAAGGGGGAGGCATTGGCCGTTAGTTTGGACATTGCGAAGGCCTTCGATCGGTTTTGGCACAAAGTGCTTCTTTCGAAGCTCGCTTCCTATGGGCTTCCCGCGAAATTGTGCGATTGGATCACCAGCTTTCTTGCAGATCGGAGCATCAAGGTCGTTGTAAATGGTGCAAGCTCTGATTACAAGCCTATAAATGCTGGTGTTCCACAAGGCTGCGTGCTATCGACAACGCTGTTTCTTCTGCATATCAATGGTACGTTTCATTATTTTTATATTCATTGCTATGCATATGATAGCACTGGTGATGCTCTGTACACCGGCCGTGCCAATATTTCTCGGGAAAACGTCTCCGAGTACCGGGACAAACTTGTGTCTGAAGTCGAGTCTTTGCTGAAGAGAGTCTCGGATTGGGGGCGACTAAATGTAGTCCAGTTTAACCCCCAGAAGACACAAGTTTGCGCGTTAACCGCTAAAAAGAACCCCTTTCTCGTATCTCCTCAGTTTCAAGGTACTCTCCTTGTTGCCTCAGCCAGTATCGGAATCCTATGCGTCGACATATCGAGTGACGTGCAGTTTCGTGGTCACTTGGAAGAGAAGGCCAAATTGGCCTTTAAAAAGTTTGGCGTGCTCAGCAGAGCGGGACAGTATTTTGTCTGTATGTATAACTTTACAAGGCGCAGGTTCGGCCGCATATGGAATACTGTTCCCATCTCTGTGCTGGGGCTCCCCGGTACCAGCACCTTCCACTTGACCGCAAACAGCGCAGAGCGGCTCGAATCGTCGACGACCGAGTGCTTTTCGATCGGCTCGATTCACTGGCGCTGCGAAGAGATGTTGCATCTCTTTGCACCATCTGTATGCTTGGCGGTCCACCACTGTACGTTTCAGAAGGAGTTGTCTTCCGTGTACGACCTCTCTCTGGAATAGTTTACCACCGACGATTTTTCCGGACCGATACGACCTGGGGACCTTCAAGAAAAGAGCTTACTCCTTTCTAAAGGGCCGGCAACGCACCTGCAATTCCCAAAAAAAGCAAGTGTGTGTGTGTGTGTGTGTGTGCGCGTGTATGTGTGTGTGCGTGTGCGTGTGCGTGGGCGTGTGCGTGGGCGTGTGCGTGTACGTGTGCGTGTGCGTGTGCGTGTGAGTGTGCGTGTGTGTGTGCGTGTGCGATTGCGTGTGCGTGTGCGCGGGTGCGCATTTGCACTTTTGCGCGTGTGCGCATTTGCACGTTTGCGCGTGTGCGAGTGTGCGCGTGTTTGCGTGTGCGCGTGTGCGCGTGTGCGCGTGTGTGCGAGTGCGCGTGTGTGCGAGTGCGCGTGTGCTCATGTGTGCGTGTGCGCGTGTGTGCGTGTGTGCGTGTGCGCGTGAGTGTGTGTGTGCGTGTGTGTGTGTGTGCGCGTGTGTGCGTGTGTGCGTGTGTGTGTGTGTATGTGCGCGCGCGCGCGTGCGCGCGTATTTGTGTGTGTGTATGTATATAATATTGGTATGTATATAATATGGTGCTCTGATGGCCATGCTACAGGAGCAGCTGCAGCGCGGACGAGTGGAACAGGCCCGTCTGTTGAAAGAGCAGCAGGAGGAACAGGCTCGCCGACAGGAGGAACAGGCTCGCCGACAGGAGGAACAGGTCCGTCGGTTGGAAGAGCAGCTGCGGGGTGGACAGGATGAATAGGCCCGCCGACAAGAGGAACAGGCCCGTCGGTTGGAAGAGCAGATGCTTCTCATGAAGGACCTTCACGCTACCTTCGGAAAAGAGATAAGGGAGGTGAAGGATAAGGTTGCTCAACATGATAACCGCCTGTCGGAAGCTGAGACCCAAATCAACCAAGTTAAGAAAACGCTGGATGAACTCAAACTTGGGGATGGAACTACAGCTCCCGTAGTAGCTTCAGCACCTTCGCTACGTGGGTTCAAGGTGCCACCGTTCGACGGGACTTCTTCCTGGTCAGCCTACAAAATCCAGTTCGAGGCCGTCATGGAGGCAAATGGCTGGAATAAAAGCCAGGCCAAGACTGCACTCACCTTAGGCCTGCGCGACCAAGCCTTAACCGTGTTGGAAGCTCTCGGTAAGAAAGTGACCTACGAGCAGCTCCTTGAGGCATTGGAGGCGAGATATGGTGAAGCTCACCTGGAACACGTCTTTCGCGCGCAGCTTAAAGATCGCGTGCAACGCAGCAACGAAAACCTGCAGCAGTGGGCCCTTGAGGTGGAGAAGATGGTTCGAAAAGCATACCAGTCTGTACCTGCGCTCATTGAAGGGAACCTGGTGCAGACTTTCATCGACGGCAACCGCGACCTGGAAGTCAGAGCTGCTGTGAGGCTCGGGCACCACGAGACGCTTAAGGACGCCTTGGCCCATGCATTGGAAGTAGAAGCCGTGCGGCAGGATCATCGTTCCCATCGCGTCAGGGAGGTTGCAGCAGCTACAGTTCGCGACCGCAACAAAGGATACAGCCCAAGGTGCTATGGCTGTGGGGAAAAGGGCCATCTTCGATCCAGCTGCCCTAAGCGAACCCTAGAAAGGGAAGGTGAACGATCCCAGGAGGGTAGTGCGGCCAACAGCACCGCCCAGCAGCAGCAGGGAAACGAGTAAAAGCCAGAACTGCGGGGCGGGTGCTGGCTGATGTTAAAAGAGCCCCAAGGATCTCGATCTCACAAACCCATGATGGGAACAGTCTAATCATCAAGGGCGAGGTCAACGGAATGCCGTGTAAACTGACCATAGACACTGGAGCCTCTCGTACGGTTGGTAGTTCCCAACTTATAAGTCAGTTCCGTGGGGACTCTGCATACAACCGAGAACGCATTAATTTGGTAACAGCCACCGGTCAGCGTATACCCGTCCGTGGAGAGAAGTAGAAGGAGTTGAAGCTAGGCAACGTGATCTACCTGCATAATGTCATCGTGGCTGATATAATGAACGACTGCATCCTAGGCTTAGACTTTATGAGGAATAATTGTTGCGAGATCGACGTTAAGCAAGGTGTTTTGAAATGTGGACAGGAGGAACTTTTTATGGAAGGTGCGTTACCAGGGAACGTGTACAGCATCAAGAAAATTGTTCTTCCGCCGAGATCGGAAACGATTGTTCCGGCTAGTCTTCCTCGAAACGCTGGGCAAGCTCACCGTTGTGTACTTGTGGAAAGGGTAAAGGTTCGAGCTACTTTCCATGGAAGGTCATTGACCTTCCATGGAAAGTAGCTCGAACCTTGGTCAGGACCACTGACATCTCAGGAGTACGTGTGCTGAACCTTTGCGACCGGGAACAGATTATAGAAAAAGGCACACTGGTTGGCACTTGTGAGGAAGTGGATTGGTTACGTCGGTGCCAATATATATCGAGTGGGACCCCCAGCAAGGATTCAGAAACGAGAGTGACCACACTTTTGGAAGACTGTCGCAGTGTTCTCTCCCCGAACGAATTGGTCAAGGCGAAGAAGTTGATACTCAAGTACGGCGATGTGTTCTCGTCAAACAATGCTGACATAGGAAAGACTGGCTTAGTTCAACACAAAATAAACACAGGAGAGGAATTGCCTATCCGTCAGCGGCCAAGAAGATTGCCGGTAGCACGTGAAAAGGAAGTGGAAACCATGATTGAGGGAATGGTGAAGGATGGTGTTATTGAACCTTCATCTAGTCCATGGTGTTCACCCGTGGTGCTGGTAAAGAAGAAGGATGGCAGCATGCGGTTCTGTGTTGATTACCGCCGTCTGAACGACGTTACAAAGAAGGACAGCTATCCCTTGCCAAGAATTGATGACACGTTGGACATGCTTACAGGAGTAAAATGGTTTAGCACGCTGGATCTGGACAAGGAGAAAACTGCGTTCTCGACGGGAAAGGGTCTGTGGCAATTCAAAGTAATGCCGTTTGGGTTGTGCAATGCTCCAGCAACGTTTGAAAGGCTGATGGAACTTGTACTTACCGGGCTAATTGGCGATGCCTGTCTGGTCTACTTGGATGACATCATCATCGTGGGCCGTACGTTTGAGGAACACCTTGAAAACCTGGGACGCGTGCTCATGAAGATTCAGAGTGCCAATCTCAAGCTGAGTCCGAAGAAATGTTCACTATTCAAACGGCAAGTCAACTTTTTGGGGTATGTAGTGTCGGAAGAAGGTATCCGCACGGATCCAGAGAAAATTGCAGCTGTCAAGGGTTGGCCGGTTCCAAAAGACAAGACGCAGGTTAGAGCATTTTTGGGTTTGTGCTCCTATTACCGGCGATTTGTGAAGAACTTTGCAGATATAGCCAAACCTCTGCATAAGCTAACCGAGGAGAAGCGACATTTCTGCTGGGATGAAAGTTGTAATATCGCATTCCAGGAGCTCAAGGACCGTCTGTGCAAAACACCTATTTTGGGATACCCTGATGCAAGCAAAGAATTTATAGTTGACAGAGACGCAAGTGATATAGGACTTGGCGGTGTGTTGTCTCAACGGAATGGTGACCAAGAGGTCGTGATAGCGTACTTCAGCAAGTCGTTATCAAAACCGGAAAGGAACTATTGTGTCACAAGACGCGAATTGCAAGCTGTGGTAAAGTCGTTGCAGCATTTTAGCAAATATCTTCTGGGGCGAAAATTTCACTTACGAACTGACCATGCTGCACTAAAATGGCTATTGCAGTTTAAAAATCCAGAAGGATAAGTTGCGAGGTGGATTGAACTACTGCAGGAATACGACTTTGAGATCGAACATCGCAGCGGGAAATCTCATGGCAACGCAGATGCATTATCACGAAGACCTTGTCCTGAAGATTGCAAACACTGTACTAGGCAAGAGAGTTAGGAAGTGGTATCCGTGAGGATGCTCAGGGCAGACCACCTCAGCAACGAGTGGAAGGACAGCTTTCAACGTGCACAGCAGGAAGATCCGGACATCAAGCCGATCCTGGAATGGATGAAGGCCAGTGCTCCCAAGCCCAAGTGGAGCGACGTCTCAGCGATGAGTTCGACCACTAAAAGCTATTGGGCCCAGCGGGACAGCTTGCTGCTTCAGGATGGAGTTCTGTGCCGTAAATGGGAAAATGTTCGGGGAGACAGCTGTCATTCACAAATGGTTGTACCTAAAGCTAAAGTACCGGATGTTCTACAGCTGTACCATAATGATTATTCAGGAGGCCATCTGGGAGTTAAACGAACTCTACTGAAGATCCGAGAACGGTTTTACTGGGTCCACTGTCAAAACGATGCCGAGGACTGGTGTCGCAAATGTACAAGTTGTGCGGCTGTAAAGGGACCTCAGACTCGTAGTAGAGGTGCATTGAAGTTGTACAATGTTGGTGCACCATGGGAGAGAATAGCCATTGACGTGGCAGGTCCGTTTCCGGAGAGTGAAAGTGGTAACAAGTATTTCATGGTTGTGATGGATTACTTCACTAAGTGGCCAGAAGTCTTCGCCATTCCAAATCAAGAAGCTTCAACAGTTGCTGATAAGCTAGTTCATGAAGTCTTCTGTCGTTTTGGTGTACCTTTAGAGATTCACAGCGATCAAGGAAGGAATTTTAAAACTCAAATATTCCAGGAAACTTGCCGAGTTATGGGTACTCATAAAACAAGAACGACTTCTTATCACCCGCAATTTGATGGAATGGTAGAACGATTTAATCAGACATTGGAGAGGTACCTATCAAAAGTTGTAGATAATCGGCAACGAGATTGGGACAAGCACATACAACCGTTTTTGTTGTCATATCGAAGCGCTGTTCACGAAAGTACAGCAGTGACACCAGCTTTCGCAAACTTTGGAAGAGAATTACGGCTGCCTGCAGACCTGATCACCGGGATACCACCTGACGTTCCACGCAGTATAACCGATTATGCAAATGACTTGCGGAACAAAATGAATGACGTTTATGAGCACGTCAGACAATCGGGCCAGCAAATGTCTGAAAAGATGAAAACCCGGTATGATCGCAAAATGAACAACAAAGGGTTCGACGAAGGTTCACTTGTGTGGTTGCACAATCCAGTCCGCAGCAAAGGGAAATCTCCTAAGCTTCAAGCTAAATGGGACGGCCCGTACCGGATTGTGACCAGGATCAACGATGTAACCTACCGGATACAGAAAGGCGCAAGAGGGACTCCTAAGATCGTCCATGTGGATCGCCTAGCGCGTTATTATGGGGCCGATAATGCTCGGGACGAGCATGTCTTAGGAGGGGGCAGTGTTACGCGCTCAAATCGGCGCACTAGCGCCATCTAGTCTCGAACGGAAGAACTAAACTTCTTGAAGTTTAAAACTCGAACTCTCGGTACCTTGCGCGTGTTTACTTGAACATTCTGGATATTTTGCTAATTTATATAAATAGGCGCTGCAAGATGCGATCGCAGTAGTGTTGATTTGGCGAGAAAAGCGAAGCTTCGGAGCGAAATTA
Organism: Parnassius smintheus behrii; assembly: GCA_036936625.1. Lineage (NCBI taxonomy): Eukaryota > Metazoa > Arthropoda > Insecta > Lepidoptera > Papilionidae > Parnassius > Parnassius smintheus. Next base: position 159,481 of record JAUPFT010000016.1, read on the forward strand.
AGTGAATTAGTGTGTTTAATTATTAGTGTTTTAAGTTTTAATTTGTGTAAAGTAAATTAAAGTGTTAATTTAGGTAATTTTATCGGCAATTTTTATTGTTACGAACCCTAAGCTCGTAACAATATTATATATATATTTTACACGACAACCTCCAAAAGTCTTTCTGTTTTTGCATAGGTTTACTTAAGGAGCCAGTTGAGAATAATGTTTTTGCACTCATATTGATTTCGAGAAAAAGGGATATAAATAGGGGCCAAGGAATATGAAGAATCTGTGACTAAATGCAGTTTTAACTTGAGTAGACTTTGCAATTAGTTGGTTACGTCGTGTCCATTCAGGGATATATTAACTGTTAGTACTTGGCAATAATCTTAAAGTTGGTCTGTAGGAAACATACGCGGTTTAAAACAAGATACTTTTAAAACAGCTCTCTGTGCCCGTTCAAGTTGTATAAAATTACTTTTAGCCGCACCACCCCACGTGGATACGCAATAAGATAAAATTGATTGACACAATGCCATATATAAACCATCTTCATGATTTCTGAATCTGTAGAGTGACGAATGTTTAAAGATGAAGATAAGTTTACGGGCTCTGTTTGACAGGTGTTCAATGTAAGCTTTAAATGTGAGGTTTTTATCAATCATTATTCCAAGATATAGATGTCACTTTTTTATAGAGTGTAGGTCGTTCTTGGTTGTACTATTTCTTATATCAATGAGAAGCTTGACAACGATTGCTAATGAGTTTGTTATTGAAGTTCTTGTGTTTCGAATAGAGAAGTCTCTTATATTTAATAAGTCTGAGAACTTTATGTGGCTCTGCTGATTAGATATAAAGATCTTTAAATAATGGATTCAAGCTCATAAGTTCCTGAACCAATTAACAACTAGACAAATCACATTATGCCCCCTTCTGTTCAAATGATTTGCAAATCAACACAGGCTTTTTGACCTTTCAGGAATTATCTTTATTTTGTATAAAAATGAACACGTACCATAGAATTTGAATAGTTTAATTCAAGCAACCAATGCACTTTTAATTGTATCATACACAGGGTAAAAAATGCTCATTTTAAACAATGGTTTAAGATCAGTTGATGTCTCACCTACGGCTTCGTACATAAATAATATTTTCTTCGGGATCGGGCTGGCTTAAAAATTGAATCTATCTGTTATTAGAGCAGATGGAAAGGCCCGGTGCTGTTTCAAAATTCTAAGAAAATTTTCAAGCAATACCTCACCTTTGTAAAATCCATACTGCATATTTTCGATTCAGACTCCATAGCTTTTTTTGTGCGAGCAGCTATGCAGGTCTATAAAGACCAGCATCACTACGACCTAAAAGATCTATTGCAATCGCTGCTATGGGTATAGTTCAATACTAAGCCCTATATCTTCAATGAATAGTAGTTGCTTAGCTTCCACTTCTTCCGGGCGAAGTACATAGTTTCCCAGATGTACGTATGCGCATTAAGGGTCCACTATCAGTCAGAACGTGCAGAGGCGTTTTTTCCGTTAAAGAACAAAACCGCCACATCCTTGAGTTGCTTAGTCCCAAGATGGCCATGTGCTTTTTAAGACAAGAGCGTCCAGTCAGGACTCTTACCAGAACGCGCAGTTTATTTTTTCCTTATTCCAAGGCTTTTGAAGCGAATTTTTCATCAAAAGCCTGTATTAACGTTTTAAAATGTTTTAATCCTGGTGTATCAGACCACATGTTAAGTGATTCATTGTGATAAAGAGATTCAAGGATCAATCGGGCTAGGCTTTTTGAGATTCTACAAAATGGCGGTTCCAAATTGTGTGCTCTTTATGCCCTCCCGTGCGAGCTCATCGGCATGTTCCATTACCTACAATACTCATCGGAACCCATCTTATAACGACTCTGTTGTTACATCCTAAGACGCTTAGACGGTTCACGCAGTCTGTAACTAGCTTTGAGTTTACTAAGTTTGATCTCAGCGCTAGCAGTGCTGCTGAACATTCAGAGTTTATGTAGATTATATGATTGACCTTGTGTTTTTGCAGATTGATTTACGCACACTGAAGTATGACTACTTCACCTGTGGATGCCTCGTGTAGAGGCGTAACACGTATCGTATTATCGAGAGTGGTGTGTAGTCCCTAGTGTGTTGGTTCCGGGGGTTGGTGGCTACGGAGATAGTGCATGCAATTGAGGGGGGTTGGGTGGGGCTGCAATTAAGTTCTAATAACTGCAACCACGTGGTTTACAGAATATTGAGAATATTGAGTCAAATTCTGTTTTGAACACCTTTAATTTTCCTGATTGCATGTGCCATGTTCTCACCATTACTGTACCCTTGACTACGATAATCATTCGTTTCTAAGTCAAACACTTGTACACTTGCATCAAGAAAGTGGCGAGTAAGTCCTTTTTCCGTAGAGTCACTTACTGGCTAACAAAATACCACTAGTATTTCTTGAGTTCCTAATCTGACTTCCTAATTAGTGTCAACAGAACGGAATCTTAGTGTTAAGAGTGAGTGAATTGGTGACAGGCGCCCGGTGGTAGGTAGCGTTTAGGTTGATTCCCCCCCCCCCCCCCCCCCCCGATGATGGCGCCCGGTGCGGTAGCATCGGTTGCACCTCCCTAGGGCCGCCACTGCTCCCGTGACCATTGGCGTAAAATGCCCGAAACGTTAGGAATAAAAAGTTTAAAAAATGAAAATATAGGGTGGGTGGCCCCTAATACCAGCCACGCCCCTAATACCAGCCACGCCCCTAATTCCAGCCTTTTCACCTTTTTACTTCGTAAATAACGTTTCTAGTAGTCTTCACTACAAATCTTGCCAACTAAAAAATTCTTCGTAACTAGAGGAAAGTATATTTCAAATATTACCATACTGTTATAAATCTAACAATGTTAAATTAAAAATTCCTAATTTTTTGACAAGTTGCGGTCTCGATAAAATTAATCTCATTTTACATTAGCTCATCTTTGGGCTTTTTGATTTGCATGAATATGATTATAGACATAGTAATGCAGTCTTTTTTGTTTATGTGTACAAGTTTTTTATGTTATTTTAGTGGTAATTAATGGGGCTGTATTTAGATATATATGAAATGTGTGGAGTGCATAATGGCAGCCGTCAAGCTAAAATTTGGTCTTACGTACCTAATAAGAAGCACCTAATTTCAGCCACGTAATATAAATCAGGGCTGTCATAGACTAGAATTTTTATAAGGATATTAATAGTTATTTTGCAACCATCTGCTAAATTAAATAAAATGATGTGTCTTCCCCAGTTTGAAGAGCACCTCCCGCTCTCCCTCAATTACGTGCACTAATCCCGTCACCACAAATCCCAGCAACACTACTCCTAACGCCACTACTCCCAACACCACTATTCTAGGAAATACACACCATCGACGATAATACGACACGTGTTTCGCCTCTACACGAGACATCTTCAGGTGATGTTGACTCTACGGCGGCTGACCGCTAAGTGCCGCAAGTAGTGGTGCTGGGATTGGTGGTGACGGGATTAGTGCACGCAATTGAGGAAGTTCAGGAGGTGCTCTTCAAACTAGGACAGACACATCATTTTATTTTATTTAGCGGATGGTTGCAAAATAACTATTAATATCTTTATTGTAATGGATTTCCGCAAAGTACCGCCTGATTCTATCAATTAACTAGAATTTTATTTACTTATTTTTCTTTATTTATCCCTTACATGAGTCATAACCTGGAACAAATATAATTAATTAGAACTGAACTTGTTTAAAATTTGAAGGAGTCATGATCGATTCGTCTCTGTTTTAAAATTGGTTTTTGGTTTTACAGATTTTCAAAATATGTACCTACTTGTTTTTCTATCAAACATTCGGTACATACTAAGAACACCTTACGTATTTATTAAATTATTTTTTGAGAAAGACAAAAGTAAGCATATTTATAACTTAGAAGATAAATGAAAAACTCATGACAAAGAAAGTGGTTAAGGATCATGCTTGGAGGCTGTCTGTAGAGCAGGATGTTCAGTAGTGGACTTGTGAAGGGCTGTAATAATGATAATGAAAATGATTCCAAAACTGGCATGATCAAATTATCGAATTTGCATGTGCTCCATTTTTTATAATTTTCTTCACCTAATTCCTTATTTTAAAAAGAAAAATTGAAGTGCTTGAAACTAAAATACTGTCAGGTAAGTAGTAAAACGTTAGAATAAAATAATTGTTGTCGTCTACCTAAATACATATTCCATGCTTGTCACATGCACAATTCACAATTAAAAGTTGTTACTAGTTGATCACTGCGCCCCTGAAGCTTACCAACAGTGGGTACTCATACCAGGAACTCATAAAGCACAACCTTATGTTATGTTGGCTTGCTGGTTGGCTTATGAATTTGCGCCATGACGCCTTTTTTGCTCAGCGTCGTTTTAAAAATTGTTCTTGTAATAATATGATTGTAAATAAATATACATTACACTTTTGGATTAATAACTTATCAGTTTTTCTTTGGATATATAAATAGTTGATATTGGCACTTAAAGGCTGATAATACCCTCCTTTATTTACCCCACCCATGTACCCCACTTTATTTCAAAATCTTGCTTATGACGCTTGTGAATGCCGCTTTATTTTTCTTAGTTACTGACTGGACCCTCTACAAAAATTTCACTTCATAAGATATGCCTTGTCTGTTTAATATTGAAAAAGACATGGCATAATTTTTACATATTTTTTACCTAAAGTAAATTTTTACCATTACTTGTTCCCTTCTGGACTGAGCTCGCAGTGACAACACAATAATTTAGTTACCTTTGATTGCCTCAAATTCAGCGTTTAATATTACGCACATTAGATAAAAGATATCGGTCGGTGGGTGGCGTAGCTACGAGTACCTACAAACACATTGACCTAGAAGGCTGGGACTGGGTTTCTGCCCGTGAACCGGGAAGTGCGCTCAAGGTTAAAGTAACGCATGCGCTCTGCATCCCCCTGTCGAAGGCATAACATTGACCCGACGTCCAGTTGTTTCTATTTACTTATTGTATTTTTATAAAAACAATTCAAAACCTTATAAAGCAATATCAGTTTTTCCAATTCATTTATATATTTTAAAATAGTTTGGATTAAAAGTTTATGTAATATGACTTGAAACAAAATATTGCTAATTATAGCTGATTTTGAAACAACATTTTAGTGTATAATGTGTTGTATATGCTTCATACATTATTTATTTACATTATATTATTTAAAAATCTTAGAAATTATATTAATTTTAATTAGTGTCAGAATTTGAGCTTCTTCTGTTTTACTTCTATTTACGTTTTGGTGCGTATCTTATAATCGGTAATTACCAACTCCATCAAACAAAAAAAAATCGATGGAGTTCGGAGACAGCGTTACGAAGTTATATCACACGTACGGTGACTTCGCGTCAGTGATTTCTGTCCTAACATTAAATTGTACATATTAGAGCGACGTGTTCTGTTGATGAACAATATGCTTTACTACGTTTATGTTAGACACAAGCTATGCTATGCTGTACGCTTCACGTAGCCGTGGCGGCGGCCGGGAGCGCTGCTGATGATGACTTGTGAAATAAATGAACCAAAAGATTCAGTGATGAGTTGTTCGGTGATCGTTGAAGCGACAAGTTCTTCTAACATCGAGGACGACTTGTACACGTAAGTTTTCAATATTCAATAAATCTCTTTCCGAATTAATCAGGACATTTTGAATTGAATCGATGTATTTTCGTAAAGTAAAAACATTTGACGTAGGTAATGGTCTCTACGTAAAATCGATATTTGTATCAGCTGGCCTCTTCCGCGGCCTTCGCGGTATCCTTGAAATCGTACTCTAGCAGTAAAAAACCGATGCTTCCAATAAATCAGTTATATTTGCGGTTGTATAGAATCCATATTACCCACACATACAAGTATGGTGCGCATAGGAAGGCTTCTGTTGTTATTTAATTTGATGTTTATTTTTGTTCACAAAAGATAGAAGAAGAACTCTTATATCTTTATTGCAGTTAGGTACTTAGTTTTACCTTATTTAACAAAATATTTTAGAAAATTAAGAATGTCTACGAGTAAAATGTATTAGTAATGTAAGTGAAGAGTCTGGGAAATTCAAAAATATTTTGTAATATTGATAAAACCTCTCACATTAACTGCCCTTCTAGTACTTCGCCGCTGGATTGCAGGGCATTTGCAAGAATCGAAAGTTAGCTGACTAGTGTCGCTCGGTAGACTCCTTCCCGCCGGTTTTATGTGAAGAAGATCGCGTGTCGCCTCTGACACTTCGTATGTGCCAGAATTAAAAACTTCAGGCAAGTGACGGGAGGAAGCATCAGCAGAGCGAGACTGAGGCACCTGCTACTGTGCTCTCCAACACGTTCAAGCGTGGCGATTTATTGTTATTTTTCTGCAAGAGTAAACATTTGAAGCACGAATCATCTCTACGCAGCTTACTGCAAACTAATGTATACTAACATTAATCGTAATTGTACATTTGTTTTGTTCAAATATCTGATGGTGTTAAATATAAGTAGTGCAGATACATAAAAAACGATCGTAATTTTTAATCAAGCTTTAATCTAATTTTTTATATTTAAAAAACAATTCGTTGTATTTTGAACTTATTTTATTAACATTAAAAGTAATTAAAATTTGAACCAAATTTTGTACATATGATGATTATAATCTTAAAATATTGAGTCGGGTAACCAACCGGAAAATCAACAATTTATTTTTGCAAATGTTTCCAAATCCAGGGTGGATTTAATTTTACCTGGGTCTAAATAAAATATTATATTGACAGTTAAATTACTGCTCTAATATGTTATATAAACTTTTATCAGTTTCCAGACATGATTATTATATTTATTGTATTGTCTGAATGTTTGTATACTATATGAATTTGGTATGTCATTTCCACTACAATATAAAACAAACTACGAAGAGTTGACTCGGGTTGCTACAGCAAAGTTCCTAGTCCCATGCAGTGGAAGAAAGCGGTAGCGAGAGATTGGAAACAGGAAATTGTACGAATAGAAACAGTGGAGTTGGAGCGCAATTTAAGCTAGATTATTAGATGAGCCGCAGTTTCCCACCTTTGTATTAATTCTACATTTTGAACGCAACAAAACTTAATTAATTTTATTAATAAACTTATTTGCTGTGCGATGACGGCCTGTAGGACATTTCAATACCCCATTCGTCCCATGGATCGGTAAGTGAGATACGCCAAAAAGATATTAAGACTTCCACCAGACGGCGGTGTACTACTGTGAAGAAATTCTCATTAGCAGCCAGGAGTCAGGAAGTTGGTGGCGTTACACTCCCGTGCCTCGGTAGTGCCATTGGTCCTGAACTATTTTCGGTCGTGTCGAATTACCGTCTCATCGGACTATAAGAGTGAGGGAATAGAGAGCGCACCTGTGCTAGCACATACACTTGGCACTATAATCCTGTCCTGCGCAGATGCCTAGCCTCCGTTCGGTCTGGATTTACTACTTATATTATATTATATTTATTATCCGCCAGCCATCCGCACCATAATAGATGAGGTTGATTCGGTCCAGCGAGGACTTTTACCATTGATTAGGAAGAATAATAATAATTTGTAGCTCGAGCCGAGATCGAGCTCGAGTCGGGAACAAACTAAAAAATATTTAACTTAAAGCAAGTATCGTAAAAAAAGTCATAGCTGACGAGTGTCTACAATTTTTCCCAAATGGTTCAATTAAAATGAGAGTGAAACAAAATTGTATCTGCGCCCATCTGTATTCCGATATCATTTTGCTGGTGGGACATTTGTTAATATAATGGGGCACCGGCTCACGGTGCCGGCGGCAAATAATACTTTAAGAGATTTTCGTCATATGACTTTACAATTCAGATGGACCGGCTCGCACCCGCCCCTGCTCGTTGCTATCTCAAAAACTCTACAAAAACTGCTGTTTCGACCTTGAAATTACAGAATTCCCAATAACCTACTGGCCGAATTTAAAACAAACGAATATCTTGTGAGAACATATTTCTGTCGTGATTTACTTCCTGTTTCTGTCAGTCTGTTCGGATTCCTATACTAAATAGTAAATTACCACAACATTATGTTTACCGATATGAAACCGAAAATGTGTTTTTGGAGTGTTTATTTAGTAATAATGTCGCGAATAAAGAAAATGTATGTTCTGTTTCCGGTTCTGCGGTGAAGTGCCTGCCTAGCATGGGATGACGGCCGACAGGACAAGATACCTACTGTTGATATGTCAACAGACACGATGTTAGTTTGTCTCTGGCAACATTAATAATTTGTATATATGTATATAGATTATCGTTATACACTACAGGCCAAAAGCAACGATTCCAACAAATACGACCACGACTTTTTTAGTTAAAAGTGAATTCAAGTTCGTATGCAACAACAGTACACGATAATCAATAGTTATTTGATCTAGGGCTGCCAACTTTTATTATGAAAAATATAGTTTATCGCAAAAAGATACTTAATACCAAAACGGTAAATTAAATAGAACTACTGCTCATTGTGTCAATCTGTTATCAATTTAAATTAGTAGATTATCTTTCGTGAAAGTTCAGCAATAATCATTTGACATAATATTAGAGTTCCACTTTGCTATATGTTTAGGCCTTATTGGGACTTTAGAAATAAAATGAGCGGACTGTATTAACAATAGGTTTAATGCCGTAAAACCTCTAAACAAACATATTATAAATTGAAAATGTGCCCGTCTGCTACCGCGTCTCGCAGCTGAGTGAGGTACAGAAGCGCTCGCGCTGCCGCGAGGTCAGCGACCGGTCCGCGCTCCCACGCGTCCATCATTTTGAACGAGGCGCGATGACGTGCGCCGACATATTCCCCGGGTTGAAGAGACGTCTTCAATCTTCAATTGGTAGAGGGCAGATGCAGTTGACAGCACGACGAATGATACCTCGCTTCGTCTTCAACTCAGCCACTCGTGTGACTAGGTCTACGCCGGGATAGGTCGTCGTGACCCGGCCCAGGGACCAGAGCAGCGGTGGTGTTGTTTTGTCCTTGATAAGAACTAAAGACCCCGGCTTCACTTTACCTCTGGAATGAAACCACTTGGATTTGGCCTGCAGCAGAGAGATGTATTCATTATGAAAGCGGCTCCAGAAATGCTGTCTGGTGTACTGTGTTCTCCTCCAGCGATCCAGTTGCGTGATGTTGGCATCAGTCACCTGGGAATGTGGTACAGATAAGAGTGGTCGTCCAATTAGGAAATGAGCGGGAGTAAGTGCCGAAAAATCGTTAGGGTCTGAAGAGAGAGGAGTAAGAGGGCGCGAATTCGACGAAGACAAGTAGCCATCTCCTCAAAGGTAAAATGGGTAAGCTTTAAGATTCTTTTTAAATGATGCTTGCAAGATTTAACAGCAGCCTCAGCTAGTGAATTAAAATGTGGGCTGTAAGCAGGCGTGAAAATAAATTCGATACCCTGTTGTGCCATTTCAGGTGCAACACTCGATGAGTGCAAGAACCTATGCATTTCATTTGGTGTGCCTACAAAATTTGTCCCGTTATCGGACGTAATGCTTTGAGGCTTGCCTCGACGCGCCACGAAACGATTTAGAGCGGCCATGTATGCCTCAGAGGTGAGGTCAGTGACGAGCTCCAAATGTACGGCTTTCACTGCAGAGCAAACAAAAATGCACATATAAGATTTTGTAAGTATGCAGCCGCGACCTCTGCGATCGGCCACCAATACTGGCCCAGCGTAGTCAACATAACAATTTAAAAATGGAAATTCAAGATGAGTTCTTGACTGAGGTAGTTGACCCATTATAGGCTGAACGCTTTGAGCCTTATGTCGGAAACACTTAAGGCATTTATTCACGACATTTCTGGAAAGGTTTCTACCACCTATAGGCCAATAAGTCTGCCTTATATGTGACAATAGTAATTGAGGACCGGCGTGTAGTAGCTCTAAATGTTTCATTTGAAATATAAGCTTAGTAAGTATGTGCTTACTACATATTATTATGGGATGTTTTACACTGAAATCGTAGGGGGAGTTATCGAGCCTCCCGCCCACGCGGATGAGGTTATGTTCTTCAATGAACGGAGTTAAAGAAACCAATCTACTATTGCGAGGCAATTTTTGTTTAGATTTTAAAAGATGAAATTCTTCAGAAAACATTTCTAATTGTGAATAATGTATTATTACATTATATGAATCTTGGAGTTCTGTTACGGAAAGATCGCCACATAATTTATCTTTATTTTTTAGATTATATATAAATCTTTGTACATATGCAAACACCCTTTGAATTTTTGGAAAACTAGAATATTTTTCTAATAAGCGATGAATATATGGTTGAATGTGAATGATTACTAACAACATGATGGTCGCTATCACTACATGTGAAATGAGTCACTACAACCGGGAAAACATGTTTCTCTGTGTTTGGAATTTTAGGCCACTCATTTTCATTACGCAACAGAAAAGAGGGTCCAGACCACCACAGAGGTGTGTCCTTGATAATGACGTCAGCGTTAAGATCACGGGAAACAAGATCCGCCAGGTTGTCCTTCGACGGTACGTAGCTCCAGGTATGACCACAAGTGCTCTCCTGTATCTCGTTGACTCTATTTCTCACAAAAGGTTTTAATTGGTTGGCTGGAGTAGAGAGCCAACCCAAGACTATGGTTGAGTTACACCAGAATCTACATCGGTGAATAGGTCAAGTTAGCGCTTCCTGAACTTTAGTACACAGCCTGGCACCTAACAAAGATCTACACAGTTCAAGCCTTGGTATTGTTGACGGCTTGATGGGCGCTATACGATTTTTAGAAACGAGAAGTTTTACGCCAATAGATTTACTGTTACTGCATGACCGAATGTACACACGTGCACCATAAGCTTTTTCGGACGCATCGGTGAAGACGTGTACTTCATGCGTACTAGAGTCTTCACGCAAAACCCGACAAGGAACCTTTAAATTATTTAAAGATCTTATTGTATTTTGGAATGTCGACCAAAGGTTTCTGACCTCGAGCGATACTTCGTCGTCCCAGTCATAGTTGTGTAGCCATAAAGCTGCATGACTATTTTCGCTTCGACAACGCACGGACCTACGAGGCCTAATGGGTCAAAGATCTGTCTGATAACTGAGAGGACGTGACGTTTAGTGACTTTAGTGGTTGACTTTATGTTAATAGTATAAGTAGGGGAATCAGAATCGCAGGCCCAATTAAGACCTAAAGTTTTAGATTGAGATGAATTTAAGCCCTGCTGATAAAAATGCAACGTATGAGTATTATACGATTCGTTACTGTTTATAATTTGATTTAGAATTTGAGGATGGTTTGATCCCCATTTGCGTAAGTTAAATTTAGCAGAAGATAGAACCGATTGTACCCGTTTTGCAATTGCTACAGTCTCAGCTATGGTGTTTCCCCCGCTCAAATAGTCATCCACGTAGAAGTAACGTCGTATGGCCCGCTGGACCTGACTATCCTCAATGTTATCAGCCAGACCTATCAGGCATTTCGTGGCTAAGTAAGGAGCAGAAGCGGTACCATAGGTGACCGTATTTAATGTATAGGTTCTAAGAGGTTCTGAAGGATCAAACCGAAAAATAATTTTTTGTAGAGGACGTTGGACTGGACTTAGCTCAATGGCTCTATACATTTTCTCTACATTACCTGAGACCACGTATCTATGTTAACGAAAACGTATTAAAATGGAAAATAAATCGTCTTGCACTACGGGCGTGACCATCTGTATGTCATTAAGAGACACGCCCGAACTGGTAGAGGCTGATGCGTCGAATACTACGCGTAGTTGAGTAGTGGTACTAGAGCTACGAGTACTCCATGATGTGGAATGAAATATGTGATCACGGAGTTTTCAGGCGTAGAAGTACAGTCAGAGTCTAAAGTCATATGACCTAAATGCTCATATTCTCTCATAAATTCACAATATTTAGTTTTAAATGAAGGATCGCGCTTAAATCGCCGCTCCAGGGATAGAAAACGATTTTTTGCGTTTTCATACGAATGCCCTAAAGTGCTAGGGTCCTCTTTTAAGGGCATCGTCACGACAAACCTACCATGATTTTTACGAACGGTGGTTTGGGCAAATAGTTGTTCACAGATTTTTTTTTCAAGAGAAAGTGAATGTTTTGACGACACGTTGTCAAGCTCCCAAAATTGAGTTAGGTCTGGAGTGACGTTGGAATGATGAAACAGAACTAGGTTGATGCGAAATTCTACCGGACACAAGCCAACCAAATTTAGTTTCACACAATTTAGGTAGATGTTTCCCTAAATCTATAGTTTTCCCGTCTAAGACATTCCAAAACACCTCAGCCCCTACCAGGATGTCTACGACCAACGAAACATTAAAGTTCGGGTCTGCTAGTGTAGGACCTGCACGAATATGGACGTGATTTAAATGCACGAATGAAGACGGTAGAACCTTTGTAATTTCAGGTAAGATATGACACTCGATATCAACAGAAAAGGCACAGCATAAAGACTCAATTGTGAGGTGACAAGACTGTGTACTGGTGGATATGTGATTATTTATACCGTTGTAACAAACCCAGTTTTTCTGATAGTCTCTGTGTAACAAAGTTGGCGGTACTACCGTTGTCCAGCAGTAGCCGCGCAGTGTATTTCTTACCCGACCCGCTGGTCACGTTCACCATAGCTGTGGACAGTAAAACATGAGCAGAAGTAGCAAGCTGCAAAGAATTGGCTGATAGTGCGATATTTGACGCAGAAGGCAAAGCAGAAGACATAGCAGAAGGCAATGGGTTAGAAAATGGTTTGGATTCACTAGATTCTAAATGCAAAAGCATATTGTGCTTTGTTTTGCAATATTTGCAATGTGTGAGTTCACACTGCTTAGCAGTGTGGCCGAGGTAGGAAAAGGGGAGATCTCCCACCGGGCAAGGTGTTATGCACGGGGAGCGGCCGACACTCCATGTGATAGTTCGGAGACGTTCTATATATGCTGTTTATGATTCGGAATGTTGATAGCGTGATTTAAGCTTCGGTGTGTTTCGCTTGCGGCGCGACGACAGCGCCGCCACATCAACCCCTGCTCAGAACGGAGGTCGATAGTGCAGTCCGATTGCCGGTGTGTCTTTTTAATGCCGGTGGGGAATGCATGCTGTGTGTGTAAGGGCCAGTGACACCGGTGCGAACAATATGCCGATGTGTAATGCATGCCATACTACGCACTGGCAAGTGATACCGGTGAGAACGATGTGCCGGAGCAAGTGCTAGAAGTCTGCTTTATAAATCTGCGGTGAGTCGAGATGAAGACAAGTTGGACTGGCTTGCAGGAACTGAAGACTGCAGAAGATGATTCTCAATAGTGAATGGTGGGAGTTCTTGAGGATAATAACGAGGGCTTGAAGTTGTAGTTTCTGAAGGTTGTTGGTTGCGTGTTCAGATGGTGATGGTGCAAGGTGTTATGCCCGGAGAGCGGCCAACGCTCCGTGTGATAGTTCGGAGATGTTCTATATATGCTATTTATGATTCGGAATGTTGATAGCGTGATTTAAGCTTCGGTGTGTTTCGCTTGCGACGCGACGACAGCGCCGCCACAGCAGATTGTCCGACGCGCAGGCAGGTTAAGACAAACATTGTAATCATTTGCCTTTTTTATGCGATCCTCTATAGTGAAGTTTCTAGGATTCACATTTATATAATGTATGAGCCTGGGAGCAAAGTGGACATTTATTTATCTTATTAAAATTATTATCTGATTTTTTATTAACTTGAGTGACTTTAGAATTAGAATGTTCATATGTATGACTATTATTTAAAGCTACAATAGTATTAGTCTGAGAAGAATTGATATTTGACTCGACAGACTCTAACCAATCCGCTCTCCTACTTAAAAAAGAACAAAATTGCATCAAAGTAGGATCATTTTTAATAATATTTTTCCTATGCTCTTCCCAGTCACGACTTGTTGTCAAATCTAATTTTTTAGTCATACTTACTTACTTACTTACTTACTTATCGTCGCGCACAATCCCTAACGGGGTAGCCAGAGAGAACAGATCGCCAAGTGTCACGATCCTTACATACCTCTTTCGCTTCTTTCAGGTTCATTAACTTCTTCATACATGCACGTCTAGGTATCCGAGTACTCTTGACCCTCCCCTCTTCGAGCAATTTGCTCACATGGTCTTCGAAAGTTAGTCTCGGTCTACCTCGACACCTTTTAATATTTACTTTCGCTCTATATATTTTCTTCACCATTCGGTCTTCACTCATTCGTTCAACGTGTCCAAACCATTGGAGTACGCCCCTATCAATTTTTGTGATAAGGTCATCTTTCAATCCTGCCATATTGCGAATCTCTTCGTTTCGCTTTCGGTCGGCTATGGTAACGCCACACATTTTACGAAGAGATCGCATCTCCACTGCATTCAACTTGCTTTTATGCTTCTTCTGGCATACCCAGGTTTCGCTGCCATATAACAAAGTCGGTACCAACACTGCGTTATGTATTGCAAGGCGTGCACTCTTCACCACGCCTTGCCTTTTTATTAATGCATTCAGGGCACCATTGACTTTGTTTCCGGCAGCGACACGCCTATCCACATCTAAATCACATCTTCCATCCCGGCTGAAAGCACTCCCCAAGTATACAATTTCATTTACCTGTTCTAGACATTCCTGATTTACCCATATTTCACATTTCGTTCTCTCTTCGTCCTTTTCAAATACCAGAACCTTAGTTTTATTAGCATTCAAACGGAGACCTTTAATTTCACATTCCTCTTTCATACACGTGACTAATGCCTGCAGTTCTGCTTTTGATGGTGCAATAAGCACTGCATCATCAGCATACAGCAGACAATTAACTTTTATGTCACCCAATTTCACACCCAAACAGCTATCTTTCAGCTTCTGTAAACAGCTGTCGAGATACAGTATGAACAGCCAGGAAGACATGACACAACCCTGTTTTACGCCCGCTTGGACGCTAAACATGGGTGACAGGTCATGCCCTACCCGCACACAGGCTTTACAGTCATAGTAGAGTGACTGCACAGCCCTTAACAATCGACCATCCACACCATATCCCGGCAACAGTTCCCACATTTTCTTCCTTATAACCTTATCAAATGCTTTCTCCAGATCCACAAAAGCACAGAAAATCCTCTGGTTAACACTCAGAAGCTTCTCCGTGATCATGCGGAGAGAAAACATTTGATCCGTGCATCCTCTTCCAGGTCTAAATCCGCATTGTGCCTCCCATAAGAATCTTTCCGATTTCTCTTGCATCCTGCGTGTCAAAACCTTCGAATAAACTTTACTTGCTAAACTGGTCAAGCTGATCGCCCGATAGCTCCCGCAGTCAAAATGTGAACCTTTACCTTTATATAAAGGCACAATGACCGCGGATCGCCAATCATCCGGGACATCTCCCGTCCGCCAGCACAAATTGCACAGCAGATGAAAGCTGTCCCAGACGCGAGGCCCACCGTACTTGACCATTTCAGCAGTAACTCTGTCTAGTCCCGCAGCCTTACCACATTTCAAACTTCGAATCGCACGTTCAATCTCTTTCATGCTGATGACCTCAGTGTCATCGAGGTCCGTGTCTGGCGTGCCAGT
The DNA here is from genome assembly GCA_036936625.1 of Parnassius smintheus behrii. Lineage (NCBI taxonomy): Eukaryota > Metazoa > Arthropoda > Insecta > Lepidoptera > Papilionidae > Parnassius > Parnassius smintheus. The sequence goes on from JAUPFT010000016.1 coordinate 175,098, forward strand.
CACGGCGTCACCCCCGGATCCTTCACTAAGATCATGACACGCATACAATTCTCTATAAAATTCACTCCATCGCTGCATGACGTCCGATTTTTCTGAGAGGACGTCATTGGTTCTCGAAAGCACTTTGTTCATTCTTAAAGCTGTCGCACCACTCCGGGACCCTCCAACCTCTTTCCAGAAGAGTTTGGAGTTTTCCCTAAAGTTGTGCGACAACCTCTCGTCCGCTTCTATTCTACACCTTTCACGTACTTCCTCAATCAATGTTTTCGCATGAACTTTCTGCAGCTTATATCTTTCTTTCATCTTCTCTCTCATATGCTCATCGTTACTAGAGGCTAAGTAGTCTAACCATGCTTTTTTCTTCTTTTTTACAGCTTCTTTCACTTCGTCATTCCACCATGCATCTCTTCTTTTACTACTACCTCTTTTTGTCGTACCACATACTTCTTCCGCTGCACTTACCATTCCATCCCTAAGGTTCTGCCATATTCTTTCCACACATTCTTTCCTGCCATCGATGGTGTCAAGCTTTTCGGCTACCCTCGTGTGATATTTGTCCCTAGTATCCGCTTCCTGAAGCTTCCAGCTTCGGATGCGACAGACCGACTGTGGTTCTGTTACTGCCGTCCGGTGGCGCCAACCCGCGAACAAACCCCTAAATCTAGTAATTACTAGATAATGATCCGTTCCCAGGTCAGCACCCCTGAACACTCGTGTATCCATCACCTGTTTTCGCAGTCGGTCATCCACCAGGAACAAATCAATCATACATAGTCATGACATATATTAATAATGTGTCCCAATATTGAGTGGGCTGATTTAATTTTGTTAGTGCCCTTACATTTTTATTAATTGTATCTACGAGGTTTATCGATAGGATCGACATCAAATAAAGCTTGCACATGATTATTCACAAGAAGGCGATTGTTGTTATACCGCTCATACAACATGTCCCACGCAATTTTATAATGATCGCCTTTAAAATCAATATTTTTAATAACTAAGGCTGCGTTTCCATGCAATGAAGCGCGCAAATTGTGGAACTTGTTTATTTCATTGATACTAGAGTTATTGTGAATCAATGACGTAAATGTATCTCGAAATTCGAGCCACCATTGGTAGTTCCCATTAAAATGAAGTAAATCAATTTTGGGCAAACGAACAAAACTATTCTTATTAGAACAGTGTGCACTTGAGTCAGCGTCTCTGGCGCCCGCCTCCGACCCAGTACCGTTGGACGAAGCACCGAGCAGGCTACGCATGATGGCCACCATATTGAAGAACTGACGGTCAAAGTCCTCACGCTCAACTAACACAGACGCCGCATCATTGGCAAGCACTTCTATGTTTGTCTGTAATTCGTCGAATTCGGAATATAAGGTTTCGAATTTATTAAAACGCTCCACTAAGTCTAGACGTTGCAACTCAGCAATATCAGAACTACTTTTAATTAAATTTAAATAATTTTTGTAAATTGTAAGCTTTGATTTTATCGAACTACGATTCTTCAATAAAGTTTTTAAACTATCTGCTATTTTATTTTTATATGAACACAGCAAAAGAAAAGAAAATGTTGATTACTTTAGGCCAAAAAAGACTACAGCTATGCGAGAACAAAAGGGACTGTTGCACGCAGGTAAAAATATGGATCAGCGCATGGTCAACAAATCGACACTTGAGCGCTTGATATTTGTAACGGAATAAACAATTAAATTTAAACAAGCGAGCGTTGCAATGACAAAGCATTTTTTAAAGCACTGAAGTTAATTAGGTACCTACTTATTAAAAGTAAGTGTACTTAGTCAATGAAAGATGTAAAAAAGATTTTTTTGGCATGAAAAGAAAGCGGGAAAATAACTAATTGGAACGAACTCACTCAAATACGGTTTTTATACTCCCAGGATGACATCAGCGTCTTCAATGATTACGCAGGCTGCTACGGGAACGACTTCCTTCTTCAATATACGTGGCCGCGGATTCAAATTGTGCTCGGCGACCGTTGACTTTGTCGACGTTAATTACGGCAAAAACTGAAACAAAAAATGTTTTGCGCGATCGAAGTACCATATTATGTTTAGGCCCTATCGGGACTTTAGAAATAAAATGAGTGGACTGTATTAACAATAGGTTTAATGCCGTAAAACCTCTAAACAAACATATTATAAATTGAAAATGTGCCCGTCTGCTACCGCGTCTGGCAGCTGAGTGAGGTACAGAAGCGCTCGCGCTGCCGCGAGGTCAGCGACCGGTCCGCGCTCCCACGCGTCCATCATTTTGGCCGAGGCGCGATGACGTGCGCCGACACTATACATCGGTTATCCATAGCAGAAACATATAGCTACTTACATCGCCAAGTTATGATGAGAGAAATCCTAACGCAAACGTATTTTCCACAAATTTAGAATTATTTTTAGTTTACGTATATCTCAAAAATATTTTTCTCCTGAGCAAAAATTGACACATGCAACTGTTTCTACTTGTGGATCTTCTATTCAGAGGGTTTTTACTGTCTACTAGCAGACCAGGCAAACTCTGTTCTGCCCTTTCCGACGTATTTTTGTCCTTTAAAAATCATTAAATTCAAAATAAAAAATGAGGGTCACTTGTCGTGATAAAAACTATGCTATATCTTAAGTTAAAGCAAGCAATACGCATATACAAAATTTCATTGAAATCGGTTGGGTGGTTTTAGAGTTCATCGCGGACAAACAACGTGACACGTATTTTTTGTAATTAAGATAACTTTCGATTGAATTATTCTGGGACATTTAGGAAGTATAAATTAAATGGCAAGTTCATTAATGGTTGTACACATTAGTGACAGTAACGTTAGCATAGTAACAACCTCAACGACGTTATTCATTAAATATTTCATAAGTTCTATTCTGAGATGTCCTTATAATAGTGAATAAGATTTTTTTACTATTATCTAGTGTTTGACTACTGCTTATCTCCGCATCACCACTCACCGTTTCACCTTTTGGTAAGCGGTAATGCAGTTGAAGAATGTACCATCATAATCAGTCTTGCCTTAAATACAAAAGCTTGGATCAGAGCGGGACAGTTCCAACTTTACAAGGCGCAGGTTTGGCTTCACTAGGAATCTTGTTGTTATCTCTGGGCCAGGGCACCCAGCTCCTTCTACTTGAACGCAACAGCGAAAAGCGACTCGGATTATCGACGACCGAGTTCTTTCTACTCGTAGTGACTCGATTCACTAGCGTTGTTAAGATATATGTTGCATTACTGTGTATTTTCTATAGAACTTACCGCGAGGAGTGGTCAGAGGAATTGCCCGGATTATTATTTCTGCCGCTAAATTCCACCAACGCACATCGCGACAAAACGCACGATATCAGTCATACTATCTGAATGCTAGGCGGTCCACTACTGTACTAAATAGGCTTTTGTGAAGTCAGAGCGCTTCACCATCTTTCCTTGCATCATCACTCACCATCAGGTGTGGCTGTAGTTAAATGCTGACTTAGAATAGTAAAAAAACTGCGCTGAAGCCATCATTTGTACAAAGACAACTTTCATTGTGTTCAGGTCTAATAATTACGATACGTTACATTTTCGTAAAATATTGAGAGCCTGAAGTTATCTTACTAATTTCCTTAAGTATTTGTGTTTTAGGTTTTAAATCATAGATTGCACTTTTGCAAAAAATATAATATTATAATAATTATTTTTGCGTAAATCGGACCAAAAATTAATATTCAAAAACTGAAGGTAGCCGAACTAACAATGACATTGGGACGTCAAACATCTCTGTCCCCCCCGTGACCATGGTTGCTGTAAAGCACCCGAAACGTCGGCAATTAAAAATAAGCAAAATCAGTTAAATAAACGCGATATAATCCGTAAAGGGGGATGCCCATATTAGGCCATAGAACGCCCAACAATGTGCATTTGTTAAAAAAATATATCTTTATTTATGGTTATTAATCGCGGTATTCATTTATCCTAAAACAATGGGAATATTTTTGCACAAATTAAAAGTACCGAAAAGATAAAAATAAAATTAGGTAAATACGTAATTCATTAGTCTGTGAATAAAATAAAAAATGTTGCCAATCACAAAAATCATTAAAAAATCGATTCCCCTTTTCGATCGATTACTTATGGTGTCATTATTACAATGCTTATAATATGATCTTTCGATAATTATTACGATGTTATGATATAGGTTTAAAATAACCGTTGACAATGGATATTTATCCAAAGCAGTCGATACGCAACCGTTATTAACCAAATGTTTACCGACTACAGACGAAAAAGGATGGTTATGTTTTTACTGTGTGTGCGGATTAGGCTATGTTGAATCGTTTTTTGCTATGGTGCTTAAAACGTAGGATGCATTTTATTATTGAGGGAGCTACTATCAAAGAATATTTTATTCGCTTAACTCGTAAAGTACTTGACCAACTTTAAGAATTCTTTCACCACTAGATTGTTATGTATAATTTTAGATATCTAATATAGGGTTAATTTTATTATAGAGGGCGCTACTTTCAATGAATACGTTTTTTGGCTAATCTCAAAAATTACTAGACCGATTTTGAAAATTCTTTCACCATTACATTGCTAATGAGGGCGTTAGCTGTGTGATAAATTATATTATTGAAATAAATAATTGTGAGATTAATATTTTCTAAATAAATAAAACTAAATACCTACCTAAGATGTTCAAATCCAATTATTATTTTTACAATTTAAGAATCGTATTTACACACTTTACTTACTCAGATTGATTATTGTAGATAAAAAGGTAATAAACCTAAAGTAAAAGAGCTCCGCTTAAACGAAAAAACTATTTATTAGAATAAAACTAAATGTTGAAAAAAAGTGGTTCAGTGCGAGTCGGACTCGCAGGCCCATGAAGAGTTCAGTAGTAACAAGCATATATTTTAAATCGAGTCAAAATACCACTATCATTATCGCCAGCAACAAATTATTTTGTTTTTCATAGTGTTTGTATAAATAACAAAGTTGTTTTTGCGGTTCCTTAAAATGTGCTACTTGTATCAAAAAAAGGACTATTATACATTAAAGGGGTTTCTGTGGTTTATTCATTACCAAAGAGAAAAAACTTATTGCGCAAAATAGGTTTTTATTAATTTCAAGTCATCAAAAGCGGCAGTCAACAGTTAAAAACTAAAACAACCGTTGTTATAGGCTCGGTTGAATTCATTGACAACCTTCACATTTATAGTTATGATAATTAAACAAGCGAATTACTAGCTGATTTACAAAGAATTCTTTAGAGTATAACAAAACGCTACTGCACAAGTTAACTGTTAATCTTATCTGTTTTTAACATAACATTTAAAATGGAATCATGTTATGATAATTCAAGAAGTTAATTTCCAGCTGATTTACCACGAATTCTCTAAAGCATAACAAAACAATACAGCACAAGCTAACTGTTCTTAAAAATACATTTGAAATAGAGTTTCAATAAATAAAGGAAATTATATTTTAAAAAGCGTGCAGAACTTAAAACGCGTCAAAGATTATTCTTTTTATGATATTATTAATCGAATAAAAATCGATATCATTCCATAGATTTTATGACAGTTAAATGGCAACATCGTATCCGACAGGTAGGCCGCTGTCACTGTTATGTCACAAGAATTAAATTACGTGTTCTCGTGTTATTGTTTTCTACATATTTATTTATCTATGATTGTTTTGTTGTAAAAGTAAAATGCAATTGTTGATCTCTCAACAATTGGTTCGAACACAGCAGGTAAATAGTTGGTACATATCACGATGTGATATGTCTTCCTCTAAGAAATGCTTTATAACTGAGTTTACTTGAATAATATCAATATAATAATTGTAGCTTCTTTATTAGGTACAAGTTTCGAGTACAGTGAACGTGTAGTGTGGCACTCGCAAAATGCACCAATAGTTCGTCTTGAACATCTATACATCAGCTGTGGCACTGACACTTATGAGAATAAGATCACACACATTGTTTGTCTTCGATTTTCCACGTGAGAAACTATTTGCGCTACGTGAGGTAAGTGTTTAACATGTTTAACATTTCTATTTATTAAATGTGATCCATATATCTGATAAATATACATGCTTTTACACTGATTGTATATCAACTCAAGAACTTGTTTTATTTTTTCACATCTGCCCTAGCTATATCTGACAAACATACTAGCTTATTTATGAGATTGACCAGTTTTATCAACTACCAAGAAAGGAGACAGTTGATTTTTCATTGTTTTTGGACTGCTGGTAGTCTGTCAGGCCTTAATTATTAAATAATATAGGGCATTAAATCCGTCCTTGTGCAGTAACATTTAACTTGATAAATATTTTATTTATGTTTGAGTTTGAAATAAATCTATTTTATTTTTATTTTTTCACTTTGACTTCATTTTTTGTATTTTACATTATTTCAGTTGTCATGCCGTGTATATCATAATTGCTGGCAATGAACTGATAGAACAGCATCATGTTCAACTGCAGAACGGGAACCATCTGAATCATCTAGTCCATCCTCGTTGCAATCTGAAGTGAGTAATGTATTGCACCCAGAACAACAAAGCTTAGATCATACATCACACAGTGTACTGCTAACTAATTATATAAAAGCACAATGTTTTTTACCAGGTTGTAACAGTTCCATCAGCATTGCAAGTATGTCTCTTTTGTGATTAACTACATTTTGCGATAACAAACATACATAGTGACAAGTACTATGTATGTGTGTTATACTTGGTAGAGCCATGCTGCAGTTATATTAGAAGTATAGTTGTAGCATGAATGGGTCGGCTCGACCGGGGAAGGAGCACCCTCTCACAGAATACCAGCGTGAAATAGTAGCTTAATGCTGCTGTGTTTTGTATGGTGAGTGTAGAGAACCGGAGACCCTTTTTACTGGAAACGAGAAAATGATCTTAGTCCTCACGGTTGACAACGCATCTGCATTTTGATTTGTAATCGAGGATAGATGTGGATGTCTAAGGGTCGCAGAAATGTCTCCAGCAGATGGTGAATCTCAGTTAATGACAAGATATGCTAATAAATCCAGAGCCGTGACTATGTGTCGATATGGGTAGTAGAGGTGGTGAATGGCATTTTTAAAACTGAATTTAAAATATTTCATCAAAATTACTTTAACAGGGCTTCTACACATTTGATGATAGACTGCTGTGGCTTCTGCTATAGTTAATAAATTCCACACAAAAATAAGGGACAGGGATGATGCGGCTCAAATACTTGAAATAGTTCATCAAAATATGGAGACAAATAATGATTTTTCTGAGTATGCTAGGGAAAACAATCTAAATAGAGCTAGGGCAGGCAGACTTTAGAAATATAAATGTAGACTTTAAAATGTTAGGGAATTTCCTGTTTTAACTTACAGCGACTTAATATTAATTGCTTGTGTCACATACCAATTAAAGCAAGCTCGCTACTATTATGGTGAGCATATAAGATTTAATGGTTGCTACCGGATAGAACTCTGTAATAACCAGAGGAGCAGCATTATGGAAGGAATAAAGTTAAGCCCTAGCTGATCTTTACTTAGGGCTAGAATTGCAAGTCATCACTATTAGTCGTAAAGTGTATTTTATTATATAAATTCTATATAATATCTAATATATAAATTCTTTTTTAGGAAGGAGGCTTGGTACTACCACCTGCTTAGGACCCTGTAATTAATGAAATTAAAAACCCAAGCATACCACTGCAAGACTTCTAGACACAGTAAGTTCATTCTGTAGATCGGACAATAAATAAAAATTAAAAATCTGAAGGTACTCCGGGTTAACACTGACATTGGGACGTCGGTCACCTCAGTCTGCCGTAACCATGGGTGCTGGAAAGCACCCGAAATGTCTGGAATTAAAAATCAAAGAAATAAAACGCGATAAAATCGATAAAAACAGTTGTTAAAAAAACTGCATTTGTGAAAATAAAAACTTCACATATTTTCAAAACCCCGACTTTTTTTAAAGCAATTCCTTTACCATTTCATTGTTTTAATTGCATATTATCATATCTATATGCTTTTATATGTGGGCACTCATGGCCGAAGTGTCTATGAAGACTGGGCATTACCCTTTAGTTTTATTCAATGTGTAGTGTTCGCGTAAATTTAAGAAATCATTATGTGAACCAGTACGGACTGGTAATAGCAAATAAAATTCCCTGATTAGAAGATCTTAAAACCAAGCGCGCAAGATATATAACATCTTTAAATTTCTTGAAGAGATGCAGAGACCATAATCTCATTCCTACGTGTGTCAAAATATCAACAAAAAGGACATTCGAGGAAGCGCTAAGATCTTAAATCAGGCAAGTAAAAAGTTGTTACGAACGGTGATTCAGCAGAAACGGTTCGATTTATATTTCATAAACAACACCATAGACAATTTGTCCAGTGAACTAGAGACAGTTTTGACGTCATTTGATTTTAATAATTGCATCGAAACTTTAAACAAACGAGAAACATCAAAATACAATGAATGCAAAAATAAACAAATAGAAAAATACCAAAAATTAACGATCAAATCAAATGCCAACCATCTAAGTCAACATCAGAACGAAACACAACCGTTGACCACAGACGTAAACAACAAACAACGCACGGTCTATAATCTGTCAAAACATACACTGGACGAACCGACAATAAAGTTATTAGCGAAGGGAATGAACTTCGCATTATCACCGCGAAAAATCCCGTACGAAGAAATTATCTGCAGTGTTGAGGACTGTCTGTTTAAGAATAATATCGGTAAGGAAGATTTGGAGGCTATACGTCAAGATATTTCGTCCTTGTTACGTCGTAGTGCAGTGCCGAAACCAAACCTTCCTAAAGACGAATTTACAGCGTTGATTACTTTCGGAACAGACCAGAACTAACGATTCTCCGCGCGGATAAAGGAAACGCCACGGTGATAATGGACACGTCAGAGTATAGTTTTAAAATACTACAGCTTTTATCGGACGAAAGTACATATAAAAAGGTCAAAACAGAACCCACAACTAACACGCTTAAAGCAACTAGCGATTTAATAAATAAACACTTCGAAAAATTAAATCTCGAATTCCCGAATTCGCTAATACAATCACGTACCAAACCACCAAGGTTGTATGGGTTACCGAAGATACACAAACCAAACGCTCCACTACGTCCTATAGTGAGCCAGATCGATTTACCAACTTATAAGCTGGCACAACACTTGGCAAAAATACTGTCACCACTGAGAGGACATACCAGAGCACACACAAAGAATTCATAGCATTTTGTTAGTGAGATAAAAACCTACAACTCGCTGACAATGAAACTATGGTCAGTTTTGATGTTCAGTCACTATTCACATGCCTACCTACTGAAGACTGCATTTCAATTGTAACTAGGAAGCTAGAAGATAACAACATGCCTGCCGAATATGCAGTATTACTCAAACATTGCATCACATCTGGCTATCTATTGTGGAAGGAAGAGTTCAAGCAAGTAGATGGTGTGGCGATGGGCTCACCAGTATCTCCCATAGTCGCCGACATATTTATGGAGGACTTTGAGGAGAAAGCCCTTCTTACTGCTCCTGTAAATCCAAGATTCTACAAGCGGTACGTAGACGACACCTTCACAATTTTACCATCTGACAAAGTAACTGCATTTTTAAACCACCTTAACTCTATAAACTCTAAAATACAATTCACAATGGAGTTAGAGATTTCTTTCTTAGATATTTTAGTCATTCGAAATCCTAATAACACAATTGGTCACACTGTGTATAGAAAAAAGACCCATACCAACCGATATTTAAATGGTGAATCTCACCATCATCCTTCACAGTTAGCTACCGTGGGTAAATCTTTGTTTCAGAGAGCACGAGGGATCTGTGACAGAAAACATCTGGCCGCCGAGCTGCAGCATGTCAAGCAAGTGTTGCAAGACAACAAGCTGCGGATCCCGCGCCTATGTCACGGTGACTGAGTGAAGCCGGCCACAGTCGAGCGTGTGCCTGCTGTACTACCATATGACAGAGGAGTCACAGACAAGGTTGGCTACAACTTGAAGCGAGCTTCCATTAAAACATACTACAAGCCGCCGAAGGAGATTAGTCAATTTTTACCATCCGTCAAGTGTAATATCCCTCTACAAGATGCAGGAGTGTACAAGTTAAATTGTGAATGTGGTCTCTCTTACATAGGTCAAACAAAAAGATCCATAAAAACCCGCGTGAAAGAACATATAGCTGACGTGAAGCCCGACGCTCCGGGAAGTCTGCAGTCTGTGAACGTGTTCAAGATCGTCCCCACCATTACATCAAATTTGATAAACCACAAATCCTCGCAAAAGAACACCGATTCCTACCAAGGATGATACGCGAGGCTATTGAAATTAAAAAGCATCCTAATTTCAATAGAGAAGATGGTTGGATGCTGCCATCTGCTTGGGATTCTATAATTAACAAAATTAAACCCAAACCCAAGCATACCACTGCAAGACTTCAAGATACTGTAAGTTCGTTTTGCGTAAATCGGACCAAAAATTAATATTCAAAAACTGAAGGTAGCCGGGCTAACAATGACATTTGGACGTCAAACATCTCAGTCCCCCCCCCCCCCCGTGACCATGGTTGCTGTAAAGCACCCAAAACGTCGGGAATTAAAAATAAGTAAAAATCAGTTAAATAAACGTGATATAATCCGTAAATTTAGTTTTATTCAATTAATTCACATATTTAAAAAATAAATTGGCCGGTACTGAGATATATTTTGGTGAAAATATTACGAATTTTTAATTATTATTAAATAAGGTCATCCTACGAAATGGCTTGCTTTAAAGATTAAAAATACACAATTATTTTTACAGTCGCATTACTTTATTTCCCAAAAAGTTTAAAAAAATCTTTATAATCAGCTCGTAAATATCCACTGCGAGCCTAGCGCCCTGAGTGCTCTCGCTTGCGACGCAAATTGACCATCGTGGTATCAGACATCTCAATGCTGCTGCAAAAGACCGCCCCTTTCAAAACGAAAAATAGATGGCGTAAAAGAGATCGACGACCATACATCGGAAGCCATAGGATTTTATCCCATAGTCGTCTCCTATGTCGCTAATACACGGAAAACGAATTATCTTTAAGGAACTCTCTTTTGATCTTTGAAGTTATCAAGCCAATAGGCTATATTTTTATACATAAGAGTGATAATTGTTGACCTTTAGTTCTTTTTAGTATTTTCCCGCTGCGAATCTCTTTGTCACTATTTTTTTGAAATATATTACTGTACGGATCCTCGATGTAGACGTTTTGCACTTAATCACTTTTGTGACAAAATTACCTTCATTCTTAGTAAACATATGTAAGTATAGTCTATAAAATTACTTTTTGAGTTGAAGCAGTAGTAAAAAACATTAAAGTTATGACTAAAGTAATAAGCTTTTTAATCATATGAGTTACCAACTTACTGGACTATAAAACAATTCAATCAAAATATTCTATGCGAACGACTTCGCACACAGAAACGAGCACACAGTGCATCCGATTATAAGTGGAGGCTATGTTCCATAGATATCTTCATCTAAAATTCGAATCCAGTACCCAGAATGGAACAAACAAGAGAAGATAAGTTTGGACGAAAACTATAAGAATAGGTAAAATATTAGTAAAGTACTGACAGTTGTTGGGGTAGTCATATTATGGAGATACGAGTATACAACTTACTCGCCATTTCTTGCTATACGGTAAAATAACCAAGAAATACAGGTAAATGTGTAAATCTTTGTCCGCAGCTTCAAAGAAGAGTCATCGTCCCCGGCATCGGAAAGCTCTCCAGGTAATTCAACCGTTCCTAGGTTTTTTAAAGGATAAAGGTGACAAACGAGCACATAGTCCACTTGATGGTAAGTGGATGCTATGGCCCACAAATACATATCTACATTTAACCTCCATTAAGAATCAAAATGCAGATGCGTTGTCACCCTTGAGGACTAAAATGGAATGCCTCGATTCCAGTAAGGCTGGTCTCCGGCTCTCTACATTCACCATACGAAACACAGCAGTATTAAGCTGCTATTTTACGCTGGTATTCTGTGAGAGCGTGGCCTTTCCACGGTAGAGCCTACCCATTCATGCTACAACCATAATATAGCTGCAGCATGGCACTACCACGTATAAAAAATCCTAGATATTCCTTTCAAATTATCTAAAAATACTTATTATGACATATTAAACATTTGATATAGGCAACTGAGAATTAGTTGTTCGAATTGAATATTGAACCTTTCCCTGTCCCGTGAACCATATGTGAACATTTCAATTGTTTAAATATTGTGTCTGTTTCGCGGACAGGGAACCTGTTAAACTGATACCAATTTAGATAGAATGAACGACAACATATTAATTTAAAATAAAATATTTTGCATAATTAAATATGATGTAACATTTAACAGGCAGCATGCTAATGTCATCTCATTCCCAGGAGCCAGCATTTAATAATACTGTTTAATATTCCTTACTGAACAATAACCTACACTCCAGCTGATATTTACAATGGCTCCATCCATTTGCATCCATAATCCACACAAAATATTATCTAATACAAATGAAAAGGTACTGTCCAGCGTACAAATAATTACATTGTAAACATTTTCTGACACGATCTGCAATTCTGCAATATCTAGGTATGGATCAAGAAGTAAACTACTTGTTTTTACTCCAGTGTAAATATGATATCAACTTAAAACTGTATGAGCATAAAAAGCACGTTGGTCCGTCTTGGTACAATCAGAGAGCGCAGCGGCTTTTCCCGCGCGGATGAAGGGAGGGAGAGGTGCAGGGGGGGGGGCAGCGAACGCTCTCGCCGACTTCCGTGTTCAAACGCCGCGAGCACTAAACACTCGCGCAAACCTATCACAAGTATACAAACCCAGAAAACCACTTAAAGCGATGCGATGGTAAATTACAATCCTATGTTGTTCGTACTATTACCAGAACAAACTGATTTATGAAAATATTCTAGGAATGGACAGAAAGAGAAAGAGTTTTTATTTAGAATAATAAGATACATTTAATATTATTCAAAACACTTAAACCAACTTTTAGTAATCTTTATTGTTATAGCTATGTTATTACAACTCCACTTATGTCGCGTTCTCCACGAAGCGGGTGACCAGCGCGACTCGATGCCACAAGCCACAACAAGTCAACAAGGCAAGGGTGGTCCTCGAGCATTCACATTCAGTTCACGCGGTCGTAGTGTTAGCGTTTTGTACTGTAGAACGAAGTAAGATCATTGGAAGAATGATCCTCATGTTCCTGATGTTTTTCGTTTTACGTTTTATGTAAGGATTTAAATAACACGAACTGGATAAATATATTATTTAATGGTAGCACGTCCTAAATGTAGAAATATTAAAACACGAGGCATTCCAACTTAGTCCTCAAGCGTGACAACGCATCTGCATTTTGATTCTTAATTGACACACACACACACACACACACACACACACACACACACACGCACGCACGCACGCACGCACGCACGCACGCACGCACGCACGCACGCACGCACGCACGCACGCACGCACGCACGCACGCACGCACGCACGCACGCACGCACGCACGCACGCACGCACGCACGCACGCACGCACGCACGCACGCACGCACGCACGCACGCACGCACGCACGCACGCACGCACGCACGCACGCACGCACGCACGCACGCACGCACGCACGCACGCACGCACGCACGCACGCACGCACGCACGCACGCGCGCACGCGCGCACGCGCGCACGCGCGCACGCGCACACGCGCACACGCGCACACGCGCACACGCGCACACGCGCACACGCGCACACGCGCACACGCGCACACGCGCACACGCGCACACGCGCACACGCGCACACGCGCACACGCGCACACACGCTCACGCACACTCACGCACACTCACGCACACTCACGCACACACACGCACACACACGCACACACACACACGCACACGCACACGCGCACGCGCACGCGCACGCGCACGCGCACGCGCACGCGCACGCGCACGCGCACGCGCACGCGCACGCGCACGCGCACGCGCACGCGCACGCGCACGCGCACGCGCACGCGCACGCGCACGCGCACGCGCACGCGCACGCGCACGCGCACGCGCACGCGCACGCGCACGCGCACGCGCACGCGCACGCGCACGCGCACGCGCACGCGCACGCGCACGCGCACGCGCACGCGCACGCGCACGCGCACGCGCACGCGCACGCGCACGCGCACGCGCACACGCACACGCACACGCACACGCACACGCACACGCACACGCACACGCACACGCACACGCACACGCACACGCACACGCACACGCACACGCACACGCACACGCACACGCACACGCACACGCACACGCACACGCACACGCACACGCACACGCACACGCACACGCACACGCACACGCACACGCACACGCACACGCACACGCACACGCACACGCACACGCACACGCACACGCACACGCACACGCACACGCACACGCACACGCACACGCACACGCACACGCACACGCACACGCACACGCACACGCACACGCACACGCACACGCACACGCACACGCACACGCACACGCACACGCACACGCACACGCACACGCACACGCACACGCACACGCACACGCACACGCACACGCACACGCACACGCACACGCACACGCACACGCACACGCACACGCACACGCACACGCACACGCACACGCACACGCACACGCACACGCACACGCACACGCACACGCACACGCACACGCACACGCACACGCACACGCACACGCACACGCACACGCACACGCACACGCACACGCACACGCACACGCACACGCACACGCACACGCACACGCACACGCACACGCACACGCACACGCACACGC